>AUXJ01000815.1:0-24948 GCA_000482205.1 Herpetomonas muscarum
GGGGGGACGATACGAAACGCAAATGACTTCGATCGCGAACGCCACGCACGCATCCTCCCCACGCCTCCCTACTTGTCTGTCGCAGGCATCACACACACACACACACGCTGGTGCTCCCACCCCCACCCCTCCCCCGCCTGATACTGTTATTCGTTGGACATTATACTGTGTTGTCTTCTTTTCTTTCCCTTTGCTGCGCTTTACTTTGCGGCGGAGTGCCGCTCGAAGCCGCCGCCGCCGTTGCCGACGCCGATGGTGCCGAACCCGCCCGCGAGCGGTGGCCGCTTTCTGCGGTTGTCCTTCAGCCCCAGTGCCTCCTTCAGCTCGCCCACCTCCAGCGCCGGCCCCTGCACCTTGTAATAGAAGCGGTCGAGCTGCGTGGGGTTCTCCGGCGTCTCGCCCGCGTCGTGCATCTCGCTGACGGACATTGCCGCGCGCTTGCCGATGGCGGCCGCGCCGCGGCTCGCCTGCTCCAGGTTCGACTCGACCGGATTTGCCCAGCGCTCCGTCGAGGTCATGTGGCTGGTGCGGAACGGCGCCGGGATATTGACGTCGCCGCGCGCCGCGTACAGCTCCTTGTTGCCCTTTGGCAGGTACCCGAGCATCACCTTGATGGCGCGCTGCCGCTGCAGGGACATGCCCTCGTCCTTATCCGCCCACGCCGTGCCCGCCTCGAGCTTCGTCAGGTAGGCCAGCCGCTCCCTCTGCGTGATCTGGTCGTGGAGGTCGTCAAAGTAGATCTCCTTCTCGTTCTCGAGTGTGAAGAAGTCCCTCGCGGCGCGCACCTCCGCCGGCGACGGGTGGTCCACCGTCGTCTTGGGCGACCGCCCCGTGGAAGGGTACAGGTAGCAGTATATTTCGTTGTAGGTGGCCCGGATCTCGCCCGCCTTGTGGAAGGCGCGGAGCTGCAGGCACTGCTTCTTCACCTCGTCGAGGATCGTCTGCAGCACCGGGAAGCCCTCGCGCGGGGTGCCGAACTTGGTGAGGTTCACGCGGACGGCGTGGCGGTGGAGGAGGTGCTTCGCGATGCCGACGGCCTTGAAGCGGATCGCGTGGGGGTGGGTGCCGCCGCGGAAGGGCACCTCGACGCACTCCCGCGTCGGCGGCGGCTGCACGCCAAGCTTCTGCATCTTGAACCGCACCATGTCGCGCATGTGCTCCCTGTGGTCGCCAATCTGGCACAGCGCTATGACGCGGCGATCGCTCTTCTGCGTATTGAGGCTGCCGATGCGGATGAGGTCAAGGCCCATCTCGCGCGCCATCCGCCGCGCCTCGTGCAGCGGGACGTCCACGTCCATGTTGAGCGTCGCCAGCGCCTCCGCCTCCTCGGGGCTGCGCGCGATGGCGGGGTCGTGGTGCTGCACCCGATTCACGGTGATCTTGTCGCCCCCGCCCTTCGGCACAATCTCGCGCACGCGGACAAAGGCCTCCTGGATCATCTCGTTGATGGGGTAGTTCTGGAAGTAGAGGAACGTCTCCCGCCGCACGCGATTGGTGCTGTGCTCCACCTCGCCCGTGTCGAGGGCACCCTCGGTCAGGCGCTCCAGCTCGAACCGCTCCCGCCGGTGCCGCGCGTGCGCCTCCAGCGCGGCCCTGCGGTCGCTGTCGGCCCAGTGCTCCACCCCGCGCAGCACCACCTCCCCCGCCTCGGCCGGGCGCTGGTTGTACGCGTCGTATTGGAAGTCGTCCGCCGCGCCGCGGGCGATTGTGAGGGCGGGGCGGTAGTCTCGCCTCGCGTCAACGACGACG
This sequence comes from Herpetomonas muscarum, assembly GCA_000482205.1. Lineage (NCBI taxonomy): Eukaryota > Euglenozoa > Kinetoplastea > Trypanosomatida > Trypanosomatidae > Herpetomonas > Herpetomonas muscarum. The sequence continues at coordinate 1,750 of AUXJ01000815.1, forward strand.
ACACGCCCCGCCGCCCCGCCGACAGCCCCGTCGTCCTCCGACGGCTGGGAGGGGCCGCGGCGCGTCGCGGCCTCCGCCTCGTCGTCTAGCGGGAAGTGGGGGTTGCGCGCGCCGGGCAGCTCCGCATCCCCCGCGGCGTCCGCGGCCATGTTGATCCCCGCCGGGCGGTCCGCTGGCTCGCCGGCCGCTGTGGCCGCTGCGTAGCGCTCGCGGTGGGCCTCGGCGGCCATGTGGTAGGCGGCTAGGTTGCGGTTGCGCCCCTCCCCGAGGGTGTGCTCGCGGCGCCGGTTGGGCTCAAAGGCCGCGTCGGGGAGGCGGTCAAAGGACGACGACGGCGCCCACGTCATCCGCGCGCCGGCCCTCCCCGCGCCGAACTGGCGGTACACGGGGTCCACCGGCGGGAGCGCCGCGCCGCGCTGGTGGTGCTCCCGCAGCGTGTCGCGCTCGAGGCGGTCGAGGTCGCTCCCAAAGACGGAGCCGGCGGGCGTGACGGCGAAGCGCCGCTCCAGCGCCCGCTCGCGGCGCCAGCCGTCCTCCTCGCGCGGCCGCCGACCGCCCGCGTCGGCGGCAGGGAGGGGGAAAAGCGCGGAGGCCGCCGTCGCCGCCGCGCTGCTGCTAGCGGTGGCGGTGCTGGAGAAATGGGGCGGGGGGAGGCTGTCGTCGAGGAGCGTCGCCGGCTGCTGCTGCTGCTGCTGCGTGGCGGCCGCGGCGGGGGCGGCGCTGGCGCCGTGCCCGCGCGCCGCGCGCTGGGGGTCGTGGTGCTCTGCCCACCCACCCCGCGCCGCCTCGTCGTCCCCGTCGCCGTCGCCAACGATGCGAATGGGGGCGGCCGGGGGGCTGCGGCGCCCAGAGTACGCGGCCTGCCGCCGAATGAGCCGCTCCAGGTCTGCTCGCACCGCCGCCGCGCTCGCGTCAGCTGCAGCAGCGGCGGGCGGCGTCAGCAGTTTTTTCCGCCGCCGGCGCATCTCAGCCAGCCGCCGCCGCTTTGCGAGGGCGTTAATGTTGCTAACTTCGCCCTTGGCGCTGCTGCGGCCGAAGGAGGGCGGCAGCTCCTCCTCAAAGCCGCCGGGCGGGGTGTGGATGCCGCGCTGGCCGCCCCCGCCGCCGCAGCGAAACAGCAGCGGCAGCGCCGAGAGAGAGGACTGGTGTACTCGGCGCATTAGAGCAAAAGGGGAGGGGGGGGAAGTGGAGTGGGCCGATCGACAAGTATCACCCCCTGCTACACCCCTCTCCACTAGACCTCTATATAACAATATGTCAGGGTATATGCGTGTGTAGACAGAAGTGTTGTTGCTGCAACACCTCTCATACACCTCTCTCTCTCACACACACACACACGAACGGGAAAAAAGGGCAAAAGAACAACGTCAACGCCAACAACGATTCACTATTGCACACACCCAAAGGGAAAGGGAGAAGGCAAAGAAAATGGGGAGGGAGGGGAAACAGAGAGAGTGACAAAGGGGTCGAACGTCATTACAGGATAATGGGCCGCATCGACATACGGGGGAGGCACCGCGCCTGCAATCATCGCGCGAGCATTATCATCATATTATCATTATTATTAAAAGAAGAGGGGAAAATGGGGGAAGAACATCTGTGTGAACGGCGGTGCGAGACTTTTCCCAGTCAGTGCGGTGGACGTGGCTTGCCACGAGAGTGTGTACCCCGTGGCAGACGGGCTGGGGGCTCTCCCTGGTTCAATTTCTTTCACAACATGGTCACGGTGAGGCCATCACAGATAAACACAGGATACGCACACTACGGGTGGAGGGGGGGGAGGGGGGAATAAACCGCTCCTCAACGGGAAAAAGGATGGGGGGGGACAAGAAATCTTGTCCCAGTATGATCAGAATATAGAAAGGGGACCGAACCAAAAGGGGGAGGGGGAGTGGCTCTGCCCACACACCTCCCACCCGTCACCTGAAAGAGGAAAAGAGAAAATCGCCATGGGCGATGCTGTAAAAACAAAGATCAGTAAAAGGTGGAGAGTGAGAGCTACGTTTGCTTTTGCTTGGAAAGAAAGAGAAAGAGAGGAATGAGGGGTTGGTGATGGGGCGAAGGGGGGGGGGGGGGGGGGCAAAAGTGTTAAATGCGTTAACTCCCACAAAAAACTATGGTGCTGGTGCTGGGGTGGTGAAGCGCTGCGGTGGCGAGGCACCATCGAATTGGCACGAACACAAGGAACAACAAAGGGCGAGGGTAACACTGTCAAGACGTCTTAGGAGTGGTGGATCGACCAGAAGCCTCACCTGCGTGGCAAGTCCTTCAAACAGCTACGAAAGGATCCTGTCGGTGGGGCGAACGCAGCTCGGTGGATAGATAGGGGGGGGAGAGAGGGCCAGAGGAGTGTAGCAACAGCACCTCCTCTCCTACCTACCATGTGTGTCGGCAGAAGAAGCAAGGGTCGCCCGAAACAGTTCAGATCCACAGAGACACAGACCCACACACCCTTATAAAAAGTTGGCGGCATTGCCGAGGACGCACGGCGCGCACTCAACGAACAACAGAACATAACAACCCCCCGCACGCAACAGTTAAACATAGAAGAAAATGAAAAGGGAAAGGTGTAAACGCTCTAAAAAGAAAGCAGGTGTGGTGATCATGACACAAGGAAGGGAAGTATGAGGAGGGGGGGGGGGGCATAAGCGAGCAACGAAAAAGGGCCACGTGCGTATATAGCCAGCATTAAAGATGGGGGCAAACACAAAGTAGAAACGGAAAGAAAAAAAGATGCCCCGGCAATCGACGACCCTCAGTCCCTGAACTTGCTGTCCGTGTTGCCCTTCTCAATGTTGATGGCGATCGCGTCGTCGTCGCCGCCGTTAGGGGATCCCTTCTCGGAAGCGGCAGCAGCGGCAGCGACGGCAGCCGCAGCAGCCGCGGCGGCGCGGGCCTTGGTGCTGAGGTGGGTGTACCAGAAGATGCCGATAACAGCAATGATGATTCCCGTGACGACCTGCGGGGTCATTGGGCTGTCGAAGAAGGCGAATCCCAGGCAGAGGATAACGCACAGCTTCGTGTGCCCCAGCACATTGTACGTGACCGGCGACGTCTTGCCAATCACCAGAAAGATGGAAATGTTCACGAGGAAGGCCAGCACGCCTGAGACGCCGACGAGGGCGAGGGTGTCCGTGCAGGGGAACGCAAAGGTGCGGAGGAGGTCGTCCGAGATGAAGGCGAAGGGCACCAGCATCACAGCCGACAGCGGCGCCTGGTAGAAGAGGAGCTGGAAGCTGTCGCACTCGAGCTCCTTCTGCTTTGTCCCCACCCAGATCTGGTACTGGCACGTCACGAGGAGCGCCGATATCGCGATGAGGGTGCCGACGAGGTTCGCCTCTGTGTCGGAGACGGTGCCGATGGCGACGCCGATGCAGATGACACCCAGCGACGCCTGGATGGGGCGGGTGAAGCGCTGCCCGTAGAACATGGTCTGCATAATCACGAGGAGGGGTGTCGTGAGCACCTTCATGAGCTGGTAGAAGCTCACCGAGTTGTGCACAAGGGAGAGGTTGGTCAGCGCGACGAAGCCGCAGAAGCTGAGGCACAGCGGAACCACCTTGGCGACGGGGATACGCTTAAACTCGAACACGCCCAGCTGCAGGCAGACGAGGAGGAAGAGGAAGGTCACGGCGAAGTGGATGACGGTGAGGAGGGTGCCGTAGGGGAACCCAAAGTCGCCGAACACAAGCTTGTTCACAAAGACGATCCCGATGCTGCTGCAGGCGTTGAGCACCAGACACAGCGGCGTCACGTACTGCTCCGGGATGGGGTTCTTGAAGGCCATCCTGCTGCGCGAGGGGAGAAAGTAAAAGATAAAAAAAAAAGAGAGGAAGAGCGCCTGACGTCAACTTACGGAGGGGATGCACCCGGGGCTGTGTGTGTGAGTGTGGGGGGATTGCACGCACCCAGAGAGAGTCGCTCAGGATTATGGGTGAAAGGGGGGGAAGGGCAACAACAAACAACAACGGCTTACAGTGCGAGTATTATATAACAATGTATATCTGGATGTTCAGCTTTGGCTGCACGGAAGGTGTCAACTTTAAAAAAAAAATGGTGATCACACGGGAAGAGAGAAGTGTGAAGAAAAACAAACGAGAATCGCTGTAGGGAGCCAGTACGCAAGCAAAGCACTGTTACCGGTTTTGTTTCTGTAGACTAGATAGATATAGATATATACACACTATTATCAGTTGCTGTTGTTTTTCGCACGTGCGTGGCGTAGCGGGTACCTATCATGCGGCAAATATGCAGCAATGCAAAGGAGGAGACGGAGGGGAGGAAAAGAGAGAGTGAGGAGAGGGGCGGGAAGACGTTGTGCATTAATGACGAGAGGGAGAAGAGAGAAACCCCAGCACAGCCACTGCTGCTGCTGCTGGAGCACTCAACGTTCTCATTCGCACTATGCTTCTTTTTTCTTCTGTGGTTAAAAGGGAGTGACAGAGAGAGAGAAGGGGGGGGACGCGCTGGAAGCGTCGCCGTTACAGTACAGCTACTCCCCCGACATATATGAATGCATGTGTGCATGGTGACCCGTCGTGCTCCAACACCAACACAAACACACACATCCCCGTTAACCGCAGCTGGCGGGACAAGTCTCCAGAACACAGTGGCACCAACTCACCTCAACGTCGCACCACAGCTGCGGTGCTTCTTTTTTTATTATTATTCACGTCCCCCTCAAGTGTGAGCGCATATGTGTCGTGTGTATTTGTTTGTTCGTTTGTTTTGTTTTTGTTTTTGTTTGTTTTTTTCATTCTATTAGGGCTACTGCTGCGGCCTTCCAAGTGAAAGTGGGCGGAGAGGGGCAACTTGCGTGTGTGTGAACAACAACAGAAGAAAAATACTCATTAACAATAAAGAAAGAAAGCCTAAGGGGGGGGGGTGATAAATAAAATATGTTTAACAAGAACGAAGATGGGAAAGAGGAAAAAAAAGACGGATGCACTCGTCCCGATCATCTCCTTCTTCCTTTACCCATCTCCTCTCTTCTCGTTAGAGATGCGGTATTAAAAATTTCTTCATTTTCTGATGTGTGTGTGTGTGTAGGAGCGAGAGAGAGAAAAGAGGGGCCGTGTGCTGCCCTCTTCCAACTTCGAATCTCGAGACCGCTGCAAACTCTCCCCCTCTCCTCTCCTCCCTTTCTCCCCCCTTTCAGCGGAGGGAGGGGGTCATCAAAAATGATAATGGTCCCCCCAAAGTCCCTGCACCGCTGCCGAGGGAATGAAGACGCGGAACGGCGAACAGCGAGAGAGAGAGAAATATCGCCACCAAATACAAAAACAAGTGAGGGAACAAACGAACAGGTTGTGTGAAAAAGGTGCCCATATATTTTTTTTAAACTTCCTGTGTGTGTGTATGTATGTGTGTGTGTGTGTGTGTGGTGAACAATACACGACAGAGGCAATTAAAAAAAAGGGGTGTCATGTTACTGCAAATGGGTTAATATGACACTATATGTGCACATTGTATCGGAGATCATTCTGAGGAGCAGCGGGTTCATGTTCAGCGCACCGAGAAACACCGCCGGCGTCACGCCGAGACTCGCGAGCAGGTTCGTCTGGCTCAGCAGGTCCGAAGGGACAATCTCGCTCCCCCCGAGAAGGGACGACATGATGCCAGGGGAGCCAGCCGCGGAGCGGGCAACGGCGCCGGAGACCGGCACCATCGACGGCAGCATCCGGTTCGCCTGCTTGGCGGAACTGATGCCGAGGCGGCCGTACATATTCTGCGGGATCGCGCAGCTGGAGACCACCCGTCGTCCGAACATGGTTGGGCGACAGGGGGACCGGCAAATGTGTGGGAAGCGGGAGAGGTACGAGGGGGGGGGGGAGGGGGAGGGAAGGGGGGAATGAGGGGAGGGCTGCGACGATGCAAAGCGAGTTGCACAGGCACGCAGATCAGGAACTAAATCCAAGACAAAAAAGAATGGGATAGGTTAGGGGGGTGGAGGTGGCCGTCAGTTGTGTTGAAGCTGAACACATGAGAGTATCATTACTTTTTTTCTCCAAAAAAAAAGGAACGTGAATCTTACCGGGGGAGGTGATAGAAGCAGGTGCGGTGTGTCTAGGGCTTAGCGAAGAAGATGCACACAACCCGGGGCTACACACACACACACACCACCTGTATGGTTTCATAGTGATCGATCAACTGGTCATGCCCCCTCACATGAGGTGTGGATGCGTATGTATCCTCCGTCTTGTTCATTGTTGCTGTTCGTTCTTTGATAGGTGCTGTATATATGTATATATTCGCTCTGAATATAACATGGGACTGGCGCCGACGCCATTGAATCTTGGTAATAAAATGTGTATATATATATATATGGATCTAATACGCGGGTGTTGCACATCCACTGCACAGCGGATAGCGAGGATGGGGACTCGTATATATGCGAGGATGTGTATGTGTGTGTGTGTTCCTGCACGCCTATAAATGTATGTACGGAATTGTATATGTGCCTGGGTGTGTCTGCTGACGGGAAAGAGTGAATACGTGTGTTTGCGTGTGTGTGTGGGGTGGGGGGGGGGGGGGGGGAGGGGGGGAGGGGGATTCTTCTACGTCGCGGTGGCGCACATCTTTCGATATCGGATCACATCGCCCCCCCCCCCCACCCACCCACAGAGAGTCCGTCTGCTACGCCTTATACAGTGGGTGGAAGGGCTGCGACCGCTGCGTGCCCTCAGCGAACTTCTGCTTCGCCTCCATCAGCGCGCGGTGCGACCAGAAGGTCATGCTCTCCCCCTGCCGCTCCCTCCCCTCGGCGCCCGCCCGCCCCGGCGACAGGGTGTCCGAGTCGTCGGCGTCGCCGAGGCCCAGCAGCGCCTTCATGTACTGCGCGATGGCCGCCTGCGACGCCGCGTTGTCCGCCGTCCTCGTCCACAGGCACAACTTCCACTCCCCGTAGGAGCTCCCCGGCCGCGGCTTCCCGCGGCTGACGGTGATGCCGCAAATGTCCATCTCGTCCCCGGGGAACTGCTCGCCAATCGCAGCGAGGCACAGCTTCTCCCACATCACATCCACCGGCTGCGTCGGCGCCGCACCCGGCTCGACGGCGGCTGCCGCGACGGTCGGGCCCGCGACCGGGATCACCCACTTCCCCCCACGGCGGTTCGCCTCGTGCTCCCACATGGGAGCAATGTGCCGGCGGAAGAGGTAGTACGAGCTGTTCGGCGGCAGCTGCGAGGGTAGCAGCACACAGTTGAAGAGGCCCCAGAAGCCCTCGGCGCTGTCAAAGAGACCGATGCTCCGCACCTGACTGAGCCAATTGGCCCTCTCCACCGCGGGGCGGGGGGCCGAGTCACCGAGCAGCGGCGCGGTGCTGCCTGCAGCGGCGACGTCGCACCACATCTCCCACGTGCCCCACAGCAGAGTCAGCCCGACAGACGCCGGCTCGCCCTGCGTGGGCGTCGACGGCGAATCGGCGGGCATGGGCGACACGAGAAATGGATGACAGTAATTAAAACAATGTATATAAACAGTTGTAAAGGGGTCTATCTATATGGTCCCGAGGAGGGGGAAAGGGAAGGTTCAACAAGAAACGGGGGGGGGGGGGGGTAGATCTCTGGGGGTAGGCGGATGCGGAGGGCTGCATTCGACATCAAAAGAACGCGAGTGGTGGAGTAATAAAGAAGGGGTGATAAGTGAAGGGGAAGGGGGGGAGGGTGGAGAATGTAGGAACAGCATTTACGGAAAAAGGGGGCATCATTTGGTGGGCTGTGCGTGTAGTAAAGCGCCACCGCCATGCGCGTGCGCTTTCCCCAGCGCGGTGGATCTACGGCAGTCGCGCCAGCCGTAGCCCCCACGCCACCCGCAACGTGCCTTCAGTGGTCATGGCGCACGGAAGGGGAAGACGCGCGCTGTGTAGCATTGAAGAAGAAACGTGGGAGCAGAGAAATGGGGGAGGGCGACAGCCCCATTTCCTTCTACCACGGTGTGTTGTGAGCTTTGGTATGTAGCATGTCCCTGGTGGACTGCATATAGATGTATATATGATGACGATGCTGCGAGGAACTAAAAACGGAAGAAAGCGAAGGCACGTGAGAGACCACGGCAATGGGAGAGAGAGCTACTGCAGAAGAATTGCTGTATGATTGTGTGTATGTAAATATTATATATATAATATATAGTTTTTTTTTGCACCGACGGACGGTAAGACATTGTAAGTCATAGTAGTAAGTGAAAAGGTAAAATATATTTCTTATTGATAAAGATGTAGCAAATGTGATTAGGGATTATCTTTGGAAGTCAAGGGGGGGGGAAGAAATATGAAACTAGGTGAAGGTGTACATGTCTTCGGGTCGAACGGAGGCACACCGTCGGTAGATGGAAAAGGGATGGGGGGGGGGGGGGGGGATGTCTTGCCTGCACCGCAGAGGCGTACAACAAGAACTGGAGGTGGACATCGCACGCTGACCCCGTGAAAAAGAAAAAGTACAACAAAAAAACACATTTAAATGACGTAAAATAAAAGAAAAAGGCGAGAAACATAAAACAGAGGAGAACGAGATGAGGGAGGGGGACAAGGAAAAAGGATATGAAAATCGTGGAAAACATAGTGTCACGTCGGGGGAGAGAGTCAGAGAGAAGAACGACCATGAAAGGGAAAGTACGTAAAAGTGAGAGCAATGGACACCACGATAGCACTCACGACCGCAAAACGGAAAATAACACTGAAACGGAGATCCTACCAAAGGATATTTTTAAAAAAGACTATATATAATAGTGAGAAAGGGGTGGAGAAAGATGGCAGAGTTCAGGTGGTGAGTTCCACTCTCACACCTGAGCCATCTGAAAAAGAACGAGGGGTAGAAGAGAGAGTGGGGGAGTGGGAGGGGGAGGGGGAGGGAGGTGAGATTGGACCAGTTCGCTGCTGATGTACGTTGGTGGTGTGGCTGCTGACGATTGGAACTTTTTTGGTGCCTGGCTGTGAGGTAGTGAGGTGGAGGGGAGGGGGGGGGGGGAGATAGAGACGGTAAGGAGGAGGGGAGGCCTCGTCACTACTCAGCAGCGTGCAGCATCTGTGCTGTGGGGGAAACCTCGATCGCGTCTGCTCTGCCATCGTGCGCGTGGTCCCTGGACACGGCCGCGACGAGGCCGGCGGCGTCCTGCACAAACAGCCAATCGTCGTGCTTGCGCAGTGACCGCACCGAGTTCCTGAAGGTGCGGGAGAAGGCCGCCCGCTGCTCCTCCGCCGCCTCGAGCGACTCGGCCCAGCCGTTCTCGAGCCAGCTCGACTCGAGACATTCCAGCGCTGACGGCCGGTCGGTCGCCCGTGGGGCGAGCATGCGCCTGAGCAGTGACTTTGCCTCCCGAGACACGTACCGCCACTGCGGCGCGTCAAAGTCCACGCCGCGCTGCACAGCACCCAGGTGCACCTGCGAAGACGTGCACGGGAACGGCTCGCAACCAGTAAGGAGGATAGCCAGCGTCACCCCAGCCGCAAAGATGTCGATTCGCTTCAGGAGACGGATCGGCGTCAGTGGGCCGGACGGCCGCGACTCACCGCTACTTGTCATCCCTGCCGAGCTGCCGCGGTGGGGGCTCGTCCGGTCGGTCCGCTGCTGTTGCGAGCTGTACGCGGCAAGAACCTCTGGCGCAGCAAAACCGATCGTTCCGCACGGTGTCGCGGCGATGGACTTGTGGTTGTCGCGGCGCGGCTGGCGCATCGGCCACCGCGCACTGGAGACTGCCCCAGCCCCCGATGGGCCGTCGCCCGTGCGGGGAGGGCGGTGATTTGGTGCTGCTCCGTGGTGGATGGACAGCCCCATGCTCCGCGGCGGCAGCAGGTGGTCCTCAGTGTCTGGTGTGATGATCTTTGCAAAGCCAAAGTCAGCTAGGCGAATATGCAGCCGCGGGGGGCCGTCGGCGGTAGCGCCCGCCCCCGCCCCAGACTCCAGTAGGATGTTCTCAGGCTTGATGTCGCGGTGCACAATATCGCAGGACTCGTGAAGGTAGTGCAGCGTGAGCAGCAGCTGTCGGGCAATGACGACGACGTCCTCCTCGCTCGGCACCTGCTGGCGCACAAGCCAGTCGAACAGATCACCCCCTGCGACGTATTGCAAGACAATGTACACCTCACTCGGGCCCTGGGCAACGAAGAGGAGCTCCACGACGTGGGGATGCCTCCCGCGGCGGAGCGTCTCACACTCACGGTGGAGCTGAGCCCACTTTTGCACCGAGTAAATGCTCGACTTTTGGATGGTCTTAACAGCGACAGGGGCATCATAGCAGCCCATGTGGCCAGCGGTACCCTCATCACTGCCCCCCTCCCAGACACAGCGGGGGAGATTGCGCACTAGCTCAGTTCGGTAGACGGCGCCGTTGGCACCTTTGGAAAGGAAGGTTTTATCCGTGAAGAAAGAGCCCCACCCACGATTCCCGTAGCAGTAGGGGAGAGAGACACCCAGCTGTGTGGCGCGACACACCTGCAGCAACTGCTGGCGAGATGGTGCATCGCTGTACTCCTGCACAAGCATCCACGCTGCCCTGGGGATCTTGTTGACCAGTGATACCCTTGCGCCGCAGGGCGGGCACAGGGACTGCCGCGTCGAGTCAGGTGCGGTTGACCCGTAGCATTTCAGTACCTCACATGACCGGCAACACAGGTCTCCGCAGAGCGCACACCGTGTGCTGCTCGCCCCACTCACACGCGTTCTGCATGTCTCGCAGATAGTGGCTGACCATCTCCGGACAGAGGAGTGGGGACTGGATCGCCCGCGCAGCGTCTCCCCCTCACAACGGTCAGGGCTATCCTCGCGGCAATTACTCGATCCCATCTTCAATTACCTCTGAATCTACGTCGTTGGGAGCGCACACCGATGCCCTCCACAACGCTTGTATGATTCGTTGTGGGACCAGAAAGGGGAAAGGAAAAGGTCTACGGAGTGCTCGGCAGAAATAATAATATGGAAAAGATAGTGTACGTAGGAAAGAAAAATGAAGTAGTTCGAGCATGATGGAAGAGCATCATCAAGGAGAGGAAACAAACGCGGAGTCAGGACAGGGAACTCCATACCTCCAACTGGCAATGAGCCATCCCCTTGGGATGCAAGTTCGTAGCTTCGCCCCTCCCCCTGGGATATTTCTAGGGCATCTGCGACATAGATAGACAGACATGGACATGTTTCGCGGCTGCACGGGGACAGCTGCGCAAAGTTATTCGTACCGCCGCAACTGCGCTGGTATAACTCTTTGTGGGCTGCGGTGGCTTGTAGTGTGAATAGAATATCGCACCGAACAAGATGGTGCGCGTAACATCGGACAGAAGAAAGTACCGGCAGCACAACGCCGTGAGGAAGAAGGCCTTACCGTACGATGTCATGTAAATAGCTAGCACGCTCGGTTGAGAATGGCACTTCCATTTTTTCCATTGCTCCGGCTCACTGTGCAGCCTGGCTTTTGGCATCCGCGCCATCGCCTTGCTGCGCAAGTCTCTTGCGACGCTTCTCCCCCGCGACGCACTTCATCAAGTCAAGCTTGTACGGATAGTAGCAGGCGACATGTTTCTGGTGCAATTCATATCCCTCCACATGGTCGCCGGACATGCACTGGTAAAAGGTATTGTTGATCTCATAGCACGGATGGTCGGGCTTCAAGTCAGGATTGTAGGGATGGAAAGGATGGCGACCAAGCAATTCATTGATATGCTTGTCGCCTACCTCCTTGGACGGATACTTGGAGAGGTAGTCCTCTTCCCCCTGCATCCAGCTGATCGCACGGCGGAAGTACGTATCCTTCGGTTCCTGCGCCATTCTTGTGTGAGAGTACACAGAGGATATATTCCTAGGTAAAGCACGAGGGCAACGTGATCCCTGACGGTCTGAATCTGTGCTTGCACAGACCAAGCTATACTTCTACAGTCAGTGGGAGACAGGAAACGAAGGCGGTGGTAAGAAGACATAACAGGTGGGGAAGGATGCCCATCGGAGCCTTGCGTAAAAGAGTCAGCGGCCGTGTGTGTCTTTTTTATCTTATTCTTTTTTGTCTTGCGTAAGGAGGGCTCCGCTTTCACGAGTTTTCAGTGACACAAAAACGCTGCAGTGACGTGAATGACGTGTGGATTTTCATATACTCTTCTTGTATCGGTTTTCCGCTCAAGGGAAAAGCCCTTGAGTACAGTAACGTTTAAGCAGAGCTAGAAGACAGTGCTGTCAAAACACCCATCGCATCCGAAGCCTTAGCTGACGGCACAAAAATGTGGTCGTGATAATAGCCTGCAACAACGTTACAACTAATCCCCGCCTCTGTCAACGCTTTGCTGAACGCCGCTGTGAAGCCAACAGCCGCTAGGCTTGAATGGACTTTCATCGTGATGCGCCTCATTCGTAATGATGATGCCTCTCCGAGGATGGGCATCCATTCAGCGAGGATAGAGGACGGGATGGTGGACTCCTCTGGATTCGCGACACAAGCTACCAGATAACTTTCAGGCAAAATGACGGTGAGGCCCTCTTCCTCACGGAAGACTCCTGCAGCAACTGAAATAGATATGGAACGCAGATATTCCATCACCACTGTATCGCAGTCCCGTAATACTTCCTGGCGCACGGTTAGGAAGAGGTAATCGTCCCCTTCGTCTAAAGACGGCGACATGCCGGACAGCAACTCGTTGATGTCGTGGGCGCCAGACATTTTTTCCCCAACACAGTATGAGGGAATGTCACACACCTTCAAAAAGACAAACTTGCGCTATCCATAAATTTACGCTATGATTCCTCCTATGGGCGTGCGGACGTTATTGCTGCTGTTAATCAGCTTGCTTTGGAGAGGTAAGAGTGGGAGTGGGAGCGCAGTGTCTGAATGGAAATCCTTCTTGGGTCTCGCTATCCTCTGGGGCGGCTAGTTTCAATTGAAGATGCTCTGCGCAAGTGGCTGGGAACAATGAGGTCCAGACCAAGCTATCTCAAGTCAAATGAACCCTGTTGGTGCAGGCGTGTAGTATCGTGGTGGACCTTAGGGTCTGTAGAAGGCCGCGGGAGGTGGCGTACCTTTTTAGGATAATTACGAATCAAATATAGCAGCTCCTTTAAAACTCCTTTACAGTGCTCCACACATCGAACAACACTTGCTGCTTTTCCTCAAGCAGAAGCACTCGCTGTTCTTTCATGCTGTCGTCGTCGTCTGGCTCCTCCAAAATAGTTTCCAACAGCCCTCGGATTGATGATAACACAGGTGATGGCCCACATGCAAAGAGCTTTCCCTGTGCGTTCATCAGGGATTCCTTCAGCATTTGCGCATTGGACCGCATGATATCCGTCACATATTTTGCATGTGGAACTAGGTCATGTGGCTGGTCTGGTTCCGCACTGCGGGAAAGTGCGTATTGATACGACTCTATGGCGCGCATCTCAGCAGCAGAGGATAAGATGTCGTGGTATATCAACTCCCGATGGTTCCGAGCCCCATACCAAACCTGAAAGGGAGATACGGTAATGGAAGTTGAATGGTTACCCGTGGAAGGAGTGGGCTCTCCTCTCCTGAGCCGGAGAAGCTCCTCGACAGCCGCCATCAAAGGAGCAATACCTGTGCCCGCACCGATCAAGAAGATCTTCGCTGACGGTGAAATCGGCTGCTGCAATACGCGCTTTAGCTCGCGTCCAAAGATAGATGTGCCGAACAAGGATGTGCCAACGAAAAACTTTGCTGGCGATGAGGCAGACCCGATTGCCATCGATCCGTGCGACGCTGCCGCCCTGCCCGCATTGCAGAGAGGATAAGATGCATGTCCGCAGAACAGGGGAGTAGGTAGTTCCCCTGAGCCTGCCCGGCGCTCAGCAGAACCGTTGAGTAGTGTGGCCAGTTTAGATGCTGCTTCAGGCATGTCGGGAGTGAAAGCATTGCTATTCCTATTCGTCATCACCTTCCGCAAGCAAATCTCAAACGTTGAAATATGGTCCTTTTCCATAGACCCGAGGCCTGCAATACTCAGCTTGCGCGGTCGCAGAGGTCCGCTGATTTCGAGAAGGCGGTCGAGGGGGAGCTTTACAAATGGAAATGCGTCCAAAACGTCCACCAGTGACGGATAACAGAGAGGCTTCCCACGGTTCGTGATGGCACGGAATATTTTCGGCCCTTCCTGGAGGGATGCGCATTCTTTCAAAAGGTTCAAAGTTTCAACGTCACTACATATATCCTCAGTGGATGTCTTCCGGTTCTCATGGACTCGCAAAAGGCTCTGAAAGAATGACGGACGCAGGAGGTAGCTACTGCTACTGATGTCAACGTAATACGTGAGAAGCTGTCGTACAGTCATCGCCTTCCTCAGTGGCAACCACGGTGGAAAGTGGTCCTCAGGTACAAAGGGAGAACGGTGCAGCTCACAAAGGTCGTCCGGACGCACACCCAAACGACTGCAAACACTCGCAATCACGTCGCCCGGGCCAGGGCTTCCATTAGGGACGTAGAGCTCGACAACATCGCCAGGGTTGGGGGCAGGGATTGGCTTTGCTGTAGATAGTGATAGAATGTTCACAGTCATCTGATCCCCTTCGCTGTCTGAGTAGCTAGATTTACGCAACACGACGTTGTTAACCTCCACGTAACGTTGCGCAAGGTCTTCATCCACAAAATTTGATGCCACAGCGCCCTTGTTGCCGTCACCTTTATTGAGGTACTTGATCACAACGGACCCAATATAGTTTTCCTCCTCCTCGCTAGAATCTGACGAATAGTCCTCCTCATCGTATTCACTGGGGTCGTCGGAGGAAGAGGAGCCATGGGTAGCAAGCCATTGATTATACCTGGCCAGATCGTCATAGTACACATCCCACACACACCGAGAGCAACCACTCCCACAGCATTCGCCAGGGGTTGGCTCCCTCGGAGGACGCAATCGGCTCGTCATATAGCAAGTGAATATGATTACCTCTCTTCTTGAAAGGAGGGTGGGACCCGCTATTTCGCGTCGGTGTTTACTAGTGTACAATCCCCTCGTGCGTATAGAGTGAACAGGTTGAAGAAAACAAGTGAAGCTTTGTATTCACTAACGCCCATGCGGGGCTCAGTACATGTGTGTCTTTATGATGGTCTACGGGTTGCGTGAGCATACGCCACAGTAGTCTACCAATCCAGTCCCTTTTTTTTTGGCGCCGCCAAATCGCCGCTGCTTTGCATCATGGTTAGGCGAGAGTTGTGCGTTCTTCACTCACATATATATATATATGTATAGATATATATTACTTTTTTAAACGCATTCAAATTTTGTGTAAACATGGAGAATACCTCATACTCAGGCAGTGTGTCCAACTATCAGGCGCCAGAAGTGCTCCCGCAGATCCTCCATCGTTCGCACACTGTTGTCACTTCCTACAAATGGGTGGGGTGAATTGGTCTCGGAGGTGGGGTCACGGAACTTCTCAAAATAAGGATGCTCAATCACCTGCTTAGCTGTAAGTCGTTTGTCAGGATGAAAGACGAGAATATGGGAGAGCAAATCACATGCTGCTGGGGGAGCCATGGGAAACAATTCCTGAAACGGACGGGCGTGTCGAGGAGGCATCGAAAGGAGGAAGCTACGAGCTTCTGCACTAAGGAACTCCATCTCACTAGGCGAAGGTGTCCCTAGGAGATTGACGATCATTGTCAGCTGCCCAATGTAGTCGGCTCCAGGTAAGAGTGTCTTCCCGACCATGAGCTCCGCAAAGATCAGACCAAGGCTCCAAACATCCACTGCGTTGGTATACTGCCTGGCCCCCATCCCTAGCACTTCAGGGGGGCGGTACCACCGTGTCACTACGTATTGAGTGAGGTCCACCGTGTCGGTTACCTGATCATCACGGGCCAAGCCAAAATCACATATCGCCAAAGCGCAATCAGCGTTAACTAACATATTGCTGGGCTTAAGATCGCGATGCATGATTTTGGCAGAGTGAAGGTAGTTCAACCCTCTGAATGCCTGGATCATGAAGTACTGGTAATGTTCATCAGTGAGCTTCTGTCTGCTTTTGATGATTCGGTGGAGATCTGTGTCGAACAGATCCATCACTAGGTAGATATCGTCAAAGGTGTCTTTGGATAATGGCTTCATGAAGTGATGCAGCCTGATCAAGTTGGGATGGCTCATGGTCGTCATAATCTCCATCTCCCGAAGAACACGCTTGCCCTCACGGATGTCGTGGAAGACGTTCGACACCCTCTTAATGGCCACACGGGCCCCCGTCCCGTCGGCCACTGCAGCACATACCGTCCCATATGCCCCAAACCCAACAACCTTTGTCAGCTGGTACCCACCATCGACCTCAAACTTTTGTCCTCTTATGTTGTATATCTTCTTTCCATTTGGGAGTTCAGCAATTGGGGCTAGTTTATCCATCCTCGTATACTATTAAAGATATAGCTCTCCGATCACTCGCAGCTTTCCCACGTAAAGAAGGTGAGGGTAAAGGTGTACGTATAATTTGGTGTGTGGGAAACTGTCTGCTAAGCTTCCAGTTAACGGGTAAACTAGAAGTGATACAAAAAAGACACATTGAAGAGGAGGGTCGCATTAACTAATACCATCTCATACGGTGTAGTTGCATAGGAATTGTGGAATATAGGACGTCTCGGAGGACTTCCTGGACCGGCAATGCCGGGATGAAGGCGTTACTGCTAACATACTGGGAGGGGAGCATAACTACAGAAAGACCCATTCATCCTGCTGGTCGATTGCTTTATTGGGAGGTCTAGCACCATATTAACATCGAATGAAATAGAACCCCGTCTGCCCAAAAAGCGGCGGGGGAATGAGATAACAAGAATAGAAGTTTGTTATGAGTGCTGAGAAACTGGGCACGTCAGCACTAGAGTGGAAGAAGATTTCACAAACTTTGCCTTCACAGCGTCCTCGTCAACCTCATGCGGTAGTGTGTGGCGGAAGTCATCCACATGAATCTCACGTCCGATGACAGCCAACTCAACGTCAGCCACACTCCTCACAGGCCTTCGAGAAACAACGCGAACGACCGAGCACACATCCGTTGTGTCCACAGACGACAGCTCCCAATTGACGGGGGGTAGTGAGGGTAGAACTGTCTCCGTTTGCCTCGCACTGCTTCCATTCGTCTTGATTGGAGACGCTGCAGCAGTTGAGGCAGCAATTGTGTCCTTAGTAGCTTTTTTTTCTACTTCTCGGAGGTCAATGACCTTGCATTTTTCACGAATAGACGCTGGAATGTGCCCAAGTGGGTCCATTTGTTTCCCCTCCCCCTCAGTGGAGCCTTTCTCGCCGTAAAGGCGCGTCTTTTCTCCCAGTAGGAACCCCTTCTTGATACCAGGGTTCGCCACAACCTCCTGAATCAGCGGACGAGTGCCTTTCGCAGTATCCTGAGAATCCAACTTCAATCCCGATGGGATCGGTGGAGCTGGGTCCTCTGACTGAGACTCTTGCGTCGCCGCGGCCCCCTCCATCGCTTTTAACACTTCATCTGCCATCTTCAACATATCAGCGGGCAGATTATCCCCGCTCTTGGAAGAAGTGTTGCCGTAAAACCTCAAGCCAATAAAGTTGCAAGAGGACGGAATAATGCTCATACCGCACTCCTGTTTTACCCAGTCCACTGCCAACTCGGTGAGCTTAGCAATAAGGTGCTGGAACATGTGGTGATGCTGCACGCAGCGACGAGTAAGAGAGGTGTGGACGACGACATCTACACGGTAAGCGTACTCCTCTGTCGCCTTTAACTTGATTGGCTGGCTAACCGAAATCGGGATGATCAAATTGTCGATTCCTCGCTCATCAATGTACTTTTCGTCCACAGGGCTCATGTTTTTGGCCAACGGGCCCCCAACAGAGTCGTGTCCGCAAACATTTACCACTAGCCTTGTCACCCCGTCCAAGGTGGTTCCTGAGAAACAGAATCCAGGTGCAAAGGTCGTCATGAGAAATGTGTGTACGGTTTTCTTTTTGCTTAGAGCGCTCTAATCGGATAAATGTCAGAAGAGAGGGAGAAGGTGAGCTAGTTTAGGCATGGTAGCGACATCTCGTCACGACATAGACCCATTATTAATGTAGATTAAGCGTACAACTAGTGTGACGGACTCACAGCACAGAGAAGCTGCAGCCCCCCAGTGCAGGGATACCAAGTGACCTTCTCATCAGGGCGAACGGAATGAGGCTCCTCCTGAAAAGGTCACCGCGCTTTGTCACCACAGAAGAATTGAAGCTGGGGTCTATGTGACAGGCTGCCCTCTGACAGTTGAAACTGAGCGTCCTCCCCCATTGCACATTCCAGAGGTCAGCGTCAGCGGCGACAACGAATACCGCCTGATGTGTGGAGAACCGACACAGCGACGTCCCTTGGCGAGGCGTTTGGAGGAGGGGACTCGTCCAGAGTAAGGTGGTCCTCCCCCCCCCCCCAAACCCACCACTGCCCAGAGGAGATACTATTCCCTTCCCCGCTTCGACTCTCGGAAGTTTGAAGTCCCAACGAACTGTAGCAAGGATAAGGGGAAAGGAAGGAGTGTAGTACCTACAGACGCTGCCCGCACCACTGTCTTCGCGATTGCATCGGAGGACGGGCGAGCGGCGGACATTCGGCGAATCTCCCCCCACCCAGCATATCCATTGGCATGCACAACAGAAGGAACGCACCACCTAATACACTTTCCCTGTACAACACTTCCTTTGCTGGCAATTATCAATGGTTCCCCGACAACCATATCGCTCGCTAGAACTCCTTTTAGGAGGCCCCTGGAGGAGAGGGGGGGGGGACCTGTCCCTGACACATCCCCGCGTGCAAATGAAAGATCCACCACCCAATCACCAACAATTTCCAAATTTGCCATACACACTCAGAAAACCAACTAAGCATCCCCACAGAGAGAGAGGGAGTCATCGGCAACGCAGGCCACTTGCTCGCTGTTTCTACGCGTTGTGCCCAAGAAAACGGAAAACATGCGCGTGTCCTACGGCCATCACTTGGTCCTCAAAAGACTGGGGTTTGCTACGTCTGTAAGATACCGTGAGTATAACCTGCCAAAAAAAAATGGAATAGCGAGCATCCCTCCATCCTTACACCACCAGACGGTCTCTTCCGGACTGAACCTCCACAATCTATGGAGACCATTATACTAGAATTCTGACTTGACAAATTCCCACCTCTCCAAGTTGGAAAATGTTGACTTACATAGTCACAACTGCTGGCTGCACCAAGTAAACCATTTTCCAGGTTCGAGGGAGAATTCAACACCGTGAGCAAAGGACCTCCGCGAACGACGATATTCTTCAAACAAAGACATTGACTGGGGCCACTGCTCACCACAGCGTTGTTGGCGCTGCTCTCCCAACCCCCTCCCATTATGAAGGCGCTCCCATCTCCCTTTCGCAGAGCAACGGGCGGCCCTGAGGAATATGTGCCCTTTGCCCTGAGATGAATAAAGAATATTTCTCCCGTGTTTAGGTTAGTTGGGAAACATTTCCTATTTCCCACCGTACTGTTACTCATGCTGACCAATGGCCCCACCTGAACGCATGGCTTTACGGAACAGAAAGGACACCCCCTTGGCATCCAGGAGGCCAAGCCCGCAGATACATGCACACTTGGTGCTAAAACCCCACTGAACTGACCACCTCAACTTGCCAAGAATTGCTAGTCCAGCTTCAATATGACTGCACATGTAGTCGATCATGGTAGCTGCTATCTGATACCAGGAGATCACCTGCGTCTTTAGCATTATTGTTTCTTGGTGGGCCATGTAATGCCCTTTGCCTCCCCATAGGGACTTGGCATTCCCCTTGCCAGGAAGCCCAAAAACCGACCCCCTTGGCAATGTTGGCGGTTGAAGGAGTAATATTCTCTGCAGTTTGTAGTTTTCTAGTCTTTGGAAATGGCTGCGACCCGGTTGTCCAGTTCCCGCATTCCTCCCACCCACCCCCAAACAACCATAACTGAGAGGAAAGCATGATAATGCACACCCCCGGGTTATACCACACCGCGGCAGGAACATATATAGAGGGTTCATTCCGCATTGCGGCAAGGAGGTGGACGCAGGGATCTACGTATGGGAAAGAATGATACGCGTTTTTCACTGTGATAAAATTGTCGTGTTGCCAGATCTTTCTCAAGAAAAAGGCCAGCAGCACATAAGGTAATTTGTGGACGTTGCAAGTATATCTCCATTTGCAACGTACGTATGTGTCGTGGAAACTATGGTAAGTTTACAGTGAGCGAACGCTCCTTCATGGAACAGCAAGTCGCATAACAGTAAATGGAGGACCAGCGGGACGGTGAACACCGTCAGTGTAAGTAACTTGACACTTTGCACCAGTTATGGAGTTGTTAGGAAGAACATATTGACTACCCCCTGAATGTGAATAGAAGAATCTCCCACGCACTATATACTTTGACATTGACAGTGTGTCTAACCCCAATCAACCCCAATACAGACCATCCTGACTATAGCGCGTGAAACTGCTCAGCAGAGCGTTTGCATCATCTGTGACTGTCATCTTCTCGGGAAAAATAACGCTTTTTGGTTGTCTGACAATGGAAAAAGTCACCTGCACAGGAGAAAGTACAAGGGAAAGCGCCAAGTCTGTTGCAAATTCTTCTTGAACGTACGCTCACCGATGAATAGGAAGGAATACAGCTCTGGCACCATTTCGGCATAGGCGAATGGCTACGCACCCGTTGAAAAGGGGGGCGCCGATCTTTTGGCAGCAATAGGATGGGGGAATTGGTGCCCCACCCCACCCGTTGGCGTACGCTGGCAGTTCGCAGTTTGCAAATGCATTGACAGGATCTTTTAGAGAGTTCGGCGGGAAACCCTGCCAATGTTTAGGCGTATGTGCGTGCGTTGGGGGGGGGGGGAGTTAGTAGCGAGCCATCGTTGGCACAGGGGTCATTGCATGTTTTTCCCCCATCATCTCCCCACGGTGGGGGCCAGATACGCCACCGTATTTGTTGCTAGTGGAAGACCAGGTAGATGCATGGATCATGCCATTGTGTTTTGCGTCCCGTCACGCCGCGTCTTCGTGATGATGATTGCGGTACGGGTGTGTGTGACATTGTGCTGGGCTGAATCCTTTAATAACCAGTGTGGTGCGCTGGGCCCCGTTCCCTTCTTGTCAAGCCTTGGCCCCGCCACTCTTAATCCTCCGTACTGGTAACTGGTGCGTCCTGTGAGAACGGCTGGCTGCTGCGTGGAAAAGTGATAGTTGGTCACTTAGTGGTTACTGGGAGGACAACGGAGACGGGGCTTGTAAGCACTGCCGGGCCACTCGACAGTTACAGGTTCACGCGCAACGCAGGCCAATGAACAAGTGCCATTCAAGACAGACTTCAGGTTTAGACGTTGGATCGCACCGTTTACTCACTTAGGAAGCTGAAGAATAGCCGCAATCCGCCTACTTTGGCCGCTGTATGGTGTCGCTATCTTTGAACTGGTGTTGAGACCATCCAACCATAGGTACGCAGCGTTGTTCTGGTGTTGGGTTTAAATAGCGAACCATCTCGTGAATATCGGTCGCTGTGAGATACCGCCCCGTGTGCGAAAAGGTGCGGGGAAACGGGGGACGGCATTCTTGGGAAGGCGGGATGGCAAAAACGATGGCACCCAGCAGACATTGATGCCACATGTGACCATACAGATGTGGTGGAAGTAATAATGAATTGCGCGTCCAACCGCTATTCTGGCACGCAGCAATTGCAGGTCGGAGTAAAGAAAGAGGGGTGTGATCGCATGCAGCGAACAAACGAGCAATTCGTTCTGCAAAGCCACACGGAACACAGACGACGAAGGCGATGGTCTATGCATTCGGCGCGTGGGCTGTCCAGGGGGGCTGGTGGCGTCCGGTTGGGGAGGGGGATCGGACCCCAAGGGCAGCGATAGAAGCAGCAGGGGCATATCCACACTTGGGATGGCACAGCCAGTGTAATGGCTGTATTCACGAAGGAGTGTTCGGAATAAAGCAAAAGTGATGGTGGGGGTGGGAATGGGGCGCGGAGAAGCACAAGTGTATGTTCCTCTAAAATCTCAGCTGCCCCGTCGTTGGCCAGGGAAAGGCCATATAGCAACAGGAAGAGGCAGTCTTAGCGGTATTGGGGTTTGAAGGAAGGGAAAATAGAGGATAAAAGTCTTGGAACACACGGAAAGGTGGTTAGCAAACGGCGATCAGAAGCATACTGGTATTTTAAACATCACGATAAGACGGGCGTTGCCCCAGAAGTGGAGGACTATGGCAACAACAACCCTATTCACCATAACCGAGTGGGTGAAATAGGGCACGCAGCATGCTATACAGTGGTACCTCCGGCGAACAAGGTGTGTTGGTGGAGAAAACGGTACAGTGGAGAGCGCAATAGTGAGCAATCCAAAAGCACTAGCACACAAGCACTCACCTCTCTTGCCCTAGAAGTGGGGAAGGTAGGCAGAACACAGCAAGAGCACCAAAATACACTGTATCAACGCTGGATACAAGAGATAATGACAACGAACAGGTGTAGATTACCTGCAGGGTGTTCTATAAATGGAAATCGTCCGTAAGGGATGTAAGGATTACGACCTGAGAACAAAGTGCCAACTTAGTGTAGGTCAAATAACATACGAAGAAGAAGCTGGAAAGAAGTGAGAAGCTAGAAATGAGAAGTGCACAACGTACCATTGGTAAACGCATAGCAGAGCACTTCGTGTCTTTACGCACAACCTGCGTCAAGGAACGGACTTAAAGGTTGAACGGGAAGGTGAAGAATATAAATAGGTTGATGTATCAGGTGGGTTCTCGCTAATAAGAATAGAAAGGGCAGCCGGGGTTGCTCGTATGGGCGTTTAAGTGGCCGTTGTTGGATTGTAGAAGAGGAATTGATCGATATAACGATGGGTATATGGGTACAAATGACGTTTTTCATATCGATGCTCCTTTTGGCATGCATTCTCGGTTCATGGGGTTGGCTAGGGGGCCTGTTGCACGCTTTCACCGATTAATGGTCTCTGACATTTGCAAGGCCAACAGCCAAGTAGTATCCAAGGTAGGGGAGCCTTGTGTATATGCAGTGTGGGTGTGGTAAACCTAAATCTGCTATGAACTTCCGTTGTTCTTGTCATAACCATTTTTGATACACAGTCAGGGCCGTTGGCGCGCTTGCGGATGTCTTGTGGCTTGTTAAACGCCACTTGCTTCAGTACTTGTTGCCCATGGAAAGCTGTGGGCGCTACGGAATCAATCCTACTGTCTGCCATAAATAGCCCCAAAACGGAAGCAGTGCGCTCGGGCGGGTCTCT
>AUXJ01000835.1:0-10638 GCA_000482205.1 Herpetomonas muscarum
TTTTGGGGGAGGGGGAGCTCTTTCGTCAATGCACTCCCTACACCTCTTCTGGAAGATATAAAAGAAAAGGGAGGAAGTGGGACCGAAAAGAGGATGGATCCGGGCCTGTACAAGTGCCTTGTAGAAGGTGAAGGGAGAAAAAGAAAACAGAAAAACAAGCGGCACGTAAATGTGCCTGTTTTTTTTGTGTGTGTGTGTGTTTGTTGTGCTTAGAAGTGCGTACTTTCTTTCGGCTACAGGTTCAATAAAGGAGCCTGTGGGTTTATGTATATATATATATATATATATACAAGTATGCGCGTCAAGGTGGAAAGGGAGTAGTATGACTATTCTGGAAGTATATATAGATTATATATATATAAAGTAGAGGACACGTAGTCAAGAGATGAGATAGGGAGGAAACGGAACTTGGTTGGGCCTCTCTGATTTTTACCTATCGGGGATACATATACGTGAGTATCGTACGAGATGTATTATAACGCAGCGAAGGAAGAAAGGGGGGAGGGCAATGAAAAGGGTGAGGATGGAAGGTGGTGGGGAGTGATGGGGTGTGGAGAGAGTTTCTTCATACTACCGTAGAGCTGACAGACAAGCTAGAGATAGTGCGTGTGCCAGGAAACACCACGACAGCCAACTAGTGTAGCATTCGCGCAACGCATTGCTTGTTGTGACTTCTCACAGAGCCAGGTAGACTGGTCCAATACCGCGAGATCCTGTGGATTCGTTTCTGGTGTCGCCTGCTCTGACGCTCGGCGTCGACAGGGCCCTTACTGATTTGTTTTCCCGGTACAAGGGGGTACCATCAACGCCAGGGAGGGGGGTATCTTGTTTATGTTTTTCTTTTTTTCGCGATGTGACAGTTGTATACAATGAGAGGTGGGCACACACAAAAAAGGCAGATGCAGTGGATCTATTTCTCAGCGAGAAGGAAGAAGAGAGAGTAGAGCTTGGAAGACAGGAAAGGGAAAGAGCAACACCCCTCATGGTGATCTATAGTATAGAACACACAAAAAAAATGGTGTACATGTACGCAATAGCAGTCCACACAGCACACATGACAACCAAGAAAAGAGGGAGAACGGTCCAAGGGGGAAAGTAGAAAGCACCCGGTTCTGTGGTTCAATCGCTGCCGGTGAGACGGAAGTACACCTTACCCATTCCAGAGCCGCTGCGTGGGCCAGCAGCTGTGGCCTGTGGAGTGGAGATCGCCTCGATAAGGACATCGATCAGATCACGGACGATGGGGGAGCGGGACTGGTTGCGCAGGTCGCCCAGCGAATGCCGCATCCCACCCGCGTCGAGGCTCTTGTTGAGGTAGCTTCGGTACAGCCGCGCCAGCGCCTCCAGGTCAGCCGGGCTGATGAAGGCCGGCACGCGGAGCGCCAGCTCGCCGGCAAGTACGCCGTGGACGCCGTTCAGATACCGGCGGAGTACCAGCAGGTGCGGCGTGTTGGTGTCGATGGAGACGTAGTTGCCCTGCACAGCCCGCTCCGGCGCACGGTCAAGGGAAAGGGTGGTGGCAGTGGCGCCGTCTGGGTCGAGCGAGAGGCCGCTGTCCTGCAGGGCAACCCCCCAAGAGGTGGAGCTCATCGCCGGGACGTCAAGCTTCTGCTGGAACACAACGTGCCCGTAGCCGTCCAGGACGCTGAACTCGACGCGGTGGTGCCGGCTCGCATGCATGCGCGTCACGAACGACGCGAGGCCGGTGTCGCCGCCGATGCCGTCGACGCTGCAGACAATGCGGCAGCCGGCGGCTGTGTCGCAGCGGAGCTGCACATCCTGCCCGACGGGCTGCATCGCCACGTCCAAGTAAGACATGGAACCACCAGCACCGCCCACCGCTCCGCGTGGCTGCTCTGTCGTTGCGCTGTAAGCCGGCGCCGACGGCGACGCGTAGGGATGGACGCCGCTGCCACCGCCGGTACCGCTGCTATTGTGCTCCGCACCGCGTCCCGGTGGCGCTGTTGGCGACACATCGAGCCCACCCACGCGATGAACGGGCGGGGACCCGCTACTCGGCTGCTGCGACTGCTGCGGCTGCGGTGGTGGAGGCGCAGGGGTGTGGTACTGCGGCGCGTGGGTCTTCTCCGCGCCCATGACAACGACGCGGACCTGCCGCACGACCGCCCCAGAGAGGGGGTCCTTCGCCGTCAGCTCCACAAAGTGCGGCTGCCCCTCCGCCGACAGCGTCTCACTCGGATTAGGTGGCACGCGGCCACGCTGCTGCATCGGGGCGGCAGGCTGCCCATCGACCGCAGCGAGGAGCTGGTACTGCGGACTGGCCGTGTACACATTCGCCAAGTACCCGTTGCCACAAGTGAAGAAAATCTCGTCGGGCCGCCCGCCTGATGCCGGCGATGAGGAGGAGCCACCGCCGGCCGCGGCCTCCGCGATGGCGCGTCGCAGGCAGCTGACGAGCAGCGGCACGAGACGCTGCCCAGCCGGGGAGAGGCTGTGCACAGGGACCGCGTCCAGCTCCTCCGCCACACGCCGCGCGTCAAGGCCGTTGCGTTGCAAACTGTCGACCAAGCGCGCAATCAACGCGGCCTCGCCGTCCGAGGAGGGGTTGGAGGCGCCGTACATGCTGAACGGTGCAGTTGGGGCTGGCGTCGAGTGCGGCGTGGCGGCTCCGCACTGGTTCGTGAGGCGCAGACTGGCGACGGCGACGCCCGGCCCGCCGCCCGGCGCTGTCCGCGGCTGCACTGCGCTGAGTGTCAAAGAACCGCCGTGGGGGACCTCGACGGTACCCCCAGCGGACACCTCCGTCTCCGGCTGCCCATTGACAGCGGCCTTCACAGTAAGGCCTCCGCCGCAGCCCACCCCGGTAAGCCCGCCAGGGGTGGTGCTGAAGGTGAAGGACGGTGAAGGGCGGAAGAGCTGCTCGCGTACAAAGCCAGTGATTGTGTCCGCAGCGGGGACACCGGGCGGGGCCGCTACGGCCGCGATGCCGCGACGAGCCTCCTCCAGTGACGGCGCCTTCAGCACGCCGGCGAGGGCGGACACCCACGGGCCTAGCAGGTCGGGTGCCTGTGCAGGGCTCCCGGCACCGGCAATCGGCTGCGACGGAGGCGTCGCGACGGGCGTCACCACGGGCGTCACCACCGCTGGAGCAACAGCGGGGGGTGCAGCCGGCAGCGGCGGACGCCCCTCCACGTTGAGCGAAACGCTGGAAACGGTGCCGTCCGCGTTAGGCTGCTCAATCGACACGACCTGCGACCCGGCGCCGCGCTCAATCCGCGCGCTGGACGCGCCCGCTGCGGCGCCGGCCCCCTGCACCCGGCTGCCGGCGGCGCCCCGCACGACCATCGCACCGGTGCCGGGCTCCTCCTGCAGCGACACGGCGACAGTCGGCAGCTGCTGCGAGGGGACGTACTGCTGCTGGCGGAGGACGACGCGCCCTGCCGCGGCGCTCCCGACGGGTGGGGCCTCCGTGACGGTCACCTGCACGCGCTGGTCGCGGCGGTGCGGCAGCTCCAGCGTCGCGTGGCCAGCGCCGGAGGCAACAGAGCCGTTCTCGGCCGTGAGCTGCACCGTGTACTGCACCGTCGTCCCAGGCGCGGAGGCGATGACAGTGTAGCAGTAGACGCCGTTAGGGGAGATGTACGGCCGCGACTCCAGCTCGAGCGTTGGTGGGGAGCTGGCAACCGGCACAGATGCTGCCGGCGCCACGGGCTGTGCACCCGTGGCAACCGGCACCGGCACAGGGTGGGGAACAGGAGCGCCGGACAGCGACATGGGGGAGGCCGGCACTGGGGCGGGGACGGGCGCCTGCTTTGGCAGGCAAAGCCGGTACGGACCGCTGTTTGCGGGGATCGCTACGGCCGGGCCATTTTCATCCAAGTCAAAGGACTGGTTCGTCCCTGTGCACTGCAGCACCGCCTTCGCCGCGGTGCCCGGGACCGTCTCGAGGATGAAGTTGACGGGCTGCTGGCCTTGGCTCGACCAGGCCGCCGGGGACGGCTGCTTGGTGGTGTCCATCGCTGCGTCTGCTGCGGGAACACCCGCACCGCCCCCAGCCAAGGGTGACGGCGGGGAGGCGATCTGCGGCAGGAACGGTGAGATGTGCGACGGCCCCTCGGCAATGGAGGACTGCTGGCCAGCAGCGCCACTGCCGGCGGGCGGAAAGCGGAATTGGTCGGGGAGGTTGAGCACGAGACTGCAGTCCGCGGAGCGCAGCGGGAGCCTGTACAGGCCCCCCACTGGCCGCACCAGCTTCCCGTCCACAAAGAGCATCACCGCGTCGGCAGGGCCCTCCGTCGGGGCACGCAGCAGCACGTGGCGTTGTCCCTCAGAGCCGTTGAAGGTCATGTGGCAGTAGTGCTTGCCCTGCTCGCCCTTCACCACCGCCGTGACGTGGTAGTCACGACCATCGCCGGGGACCGCGAGGGACTGTGCGGCAGCGCCGCCCAGCACGACGGCCCGCGGCACGCCGCGATCGACCGCCAGCTCACAGGTGAGATCGGCGCCTTTTGTCGTCTGCAGCTTCTCAATGACAAGGTTCGACCCGGTGATCTTGAGCGCCAGCGATGTCGGCGCGTTCTTGCGGACGCCGCTGTGGCCGTGGTTCATCACGTCCTCCAGCTTGTACTCGCCGCGGAAGGGGTACGCCGCGTCGTTCATGTTACTGCCAATGGGCAGCAGCTTCTTGTGCGACCGCGACATGGCCACGTGCCTGTGAATCTAAGGCTAGCTCTAACTCCTCAGAACAGCAGAAAGGCGTCACAAAAAAAAGAGCGGTGGTAAATGGCAAGAGGAGAAACGGTTATGAAATGTCTATCCGTGGCACAGGGGATATGAGGGCCAGGAAGAAAAAAAGCGAACAGGCAGAATGGTTGCCAAAAATGTGAGAGGAGAGTGATAACGACGAAAATTAACGTGGCACAGTAATGTTTTTTCTATGTTTATATATAAATATATAGATATATATATATATATATAGATATATAGGATTATATATGTATATAATGTCTTTGTGCTTAGGAGCAGGAAGAAACAGAGGCGATGCTATTTTACAAGGCGTTTCTATGTGTATATGTGGCAATCGTAAGGAACCACCAACGGAAACGAAAAGGAAGAAAACTCTAAAGCTCAACGTTGGGCAAATACGCAAAGTGGTCCGATACAGTCGGAAAACAAAACGTACTAAAGGGGGGTTGATTTGGAGAAGGGTATGAACACCGAAAGAAAGGGGAGAATAGTAGATGGACAAGAACTGGGAGGTGCCTTGTGTTATCGATATCAGCGTTCGGTGGCATCACCGCCAGACAGCCCACGGACTTCAGCAGAGGCCACCACGACGAGCCACAGAATGATACATGACAGCTGCGATCCAAATAGCCAGCCATCCAGAGAGTGAACGAAAAGCCAGTGGGCAAATACTTCTTCCGCTTCAATACAGAGACCTGATATTTGTCCTTCGCCGCATTGCACACGCTCAGTCCCTCTTTTTTCTTTAGAAACTCTTTTTGTCGATGTTTTTTTTGAAAACAGTGAATTATCTTTTTGTTGCTCTCTTTAATGGAGTATTTAAACGCACAGTGCGTCTGCATACGCACATATTTATTAGTAAACGGGCCCACTGTCTTCAAATCATCTCCTTTATTGTAGAAGAGCACTTGGCCTCGCAGCACCCACACAGTAAGGTCACAACGTTCTGCTTCAGAAAACCACACCGTACTTGCCAGGCTGTGCCGCTGGTAATTTTTCACTGCAATGGGACAAGGTGTGAGTGCTCTGTATTCCATCAGAGGTGCTCTCTAGTCAGTGACAGGGAACCCGTTGGCAAGCTTGATCTCCTCGACGCGGTTCTGGATAAGCTCGATCGTCTCCGCCATCTGCTCAAGGGTGTCGTTCTCTCGGACGAGAATCACCTCCGGCTTGTAGGCCTCCTTCGCCTCCTCCTCGCAGATGGACATAATTTCCGCCTCAACATTCTCCGTCCGTTTCGTCTCGTTGTACTTGCGAGCCTGCAGGCGGTCAAAAAGCGTGTCGGTGTTGGTCTTGAGAACCACGACAAGGTGGAACCAGCGCTCAGGGAACAGCTCGCTGCTGTGGTAGTCGACCACGTGGTTCACCGTCGTGCCTGTCATGATCGGCTCCATGTAGTCCAGAAGACGGTCCTCGTCGTCCTCCTCAATGACGTGGGTGTCGAACTCCTCGTCGTAGCTGCTGAAAAACTTGTGCTCCTTCACGAGCTTGCCCACCTCGAGGTGCTCAAAGTTGTCAAGATCCTGCGCGAGCGCCGACGCCATCGTCGTCTTGCCGGTACCGGGCGTGCCGGTGATGAGGATGTTGACCGCCTTCGGCTTCTCCATCGCGCGTGCCCGTGTGTTGTAACAGCGGTTGTTCGTTTCGTGAGTGGAATGCTCGTGTGCACCGCTAGGACGCTACCCAGAGAGGAAAGTAAATCGTAGTTGCTAAGCGTGTCTGGTTGAACCAGTTCTAATCCACGCCCAATAATGTGTTGAGCGTTTTTTAAAAAAAGTATGAAGAAGAAAAACAAATCATGTGTTGACACAAAGGGAAAGCGCAGGGAGCACAATTATTTTGAAAGGTACTCACCACGTTGTCAGTGAAGTTCTTAGAACACATCAGCAGGCGAAAACATCGTTTCTTCTTTTGATGCCGACGCCCAGCAGTTCAGTACACCTGATACTAATGTATATTTGCAAACATATTTTTTATTGTGATTATCATACAGGTGCACGAGACACACACACGCTCACTCCTCTTTCTTTTTGTTTAAAAAAAAAGGAGCGAGCCTCTCCAGCAAGGGCCCGGTTTGCTCCGCAAGAACGGGTAAGGCGTTGAGGAAGCTGAGAGGTGGCGATGCCAACCTCCCCGGAGGTGTAACGAACTAATCCCTACCGAGCATTACTCAATGCTGCGACCGGAGCTGTGTTGAGTCGCTTTCCAGCTCGCCAGCGAGAGCTGCTCGCGACGCTGCTGGTCACGGCGGAAGCGGACATACTCCGACGCGACGTCCGCTTCCCGCCCGCTCTCCTCCTCCAACGGGGCGCGTCTGTGGTCCTCCCACATGTTAAGCGCTAGTCCCTTCAGTTTGTTCTGTTTCCGCCGTGCGAGACGGTGCGTGGGTGACTGCTCGTGTAGCGCGAATTGCTTTTTAGGAAAGGCCTGGTGGCACAAGGGGCACCACCGCTGGTCGCTCGGCAGCAACTCTGCGGCGAGCTGCGACGGCCGCAGTTGCCGCCCAATATACCGCTTCGAATACATTGACTAGAATCCAGAAAATAGTGAAGAGGGAGAACGGTGGCGGCGCGTTTTGGAATACAGTAGGGGCAATTACATCTCGCGTGTCAAACAATGACAACGATTCCACGGGTGATGCCCTCCTTGTGAAAGGGGAAGGGTCATGAACAGTAGACCCAAATAGCGAGCCATCGCCATTATCGATCGCGCCCACGATCCGCCCATAACTGCATGGGTCATGTTGCTTCTAATAATAGAGATGTATGTTTTTTAGAGGAATCTAATGTGCAGTCGTGAGGCTGGATCTCTCATCACGCTGCTTGCCGCTGTGTATTCTATACGCCGGAAAACATGTACTCGCTGCTTTCATCTTCCTCCTCCTCCTCGTCCTCCCCAGTCGAGCCGCCCTCTTCACTTTCCTCCCCGTCCTCGTCGGCGTCCTCGTCTTCTCCGTCGTGAAAGACGTACTCGGGAAGCTGCTGCTGCGTCACCATGATGGTCGGCACCTCCTCCCCGCCTGGGGTCTGGGAATGCGGGCGGACAAGCGGCTGTAGCGGGCGCAGGGGAGACGGCGCGAGCGGCTTCGGGGAGACGAGGGAAAGTAACGCGTGCCGGGCACCGTCCCTAGCAGAGTACTGGGTATCGGACCCGCGCCGCGGTGTTCCCTCTTCCACCGCGAAGGAGGAAGCCTGCAGCAGCGGCACGTTCTCCCCCCACACGCGCTCGATCGGGGTGCGACGAAGGGAGAGGGGCTCCGACGGGGTCTGTGGCCGCCTGCGGCCCGACGCCGTGGGGCGGGGGGTGATGAGGGCCGAAAAGGAGTCTGCCGCGTGAACAGAGATTGTGCCATCAAAGTTAACAGGTTCTGACGAGGATGGAGACGAAGACGACGCGGCGGATGAGGAGGAATAAAAGATGGGCTCGCGCTGCTGATCGCCAGTCAGCATTCCTGTACCCACCGGCGGCGACGGGGTGGGACGGCGGGCCGTGTCACCCACACCGCTGCCGTGACCGGGTCTTGTAGGAGTGTGTGCAGAAACGAGATCATGAGTCGCCAGAGCGTCCCTGGGCTGCTGAGTCTGGCGAGGGAAGTCGCGTGGCTTCACCACAGTGGCAGGAAGGGACGGACCACTACTACCACCCCCGTAGCTCGGCCGCTCCGCGCTGCTACCGACGGTGGGCCGAGGATCAGCCGCCAGGCTATCCGCAGGCTTGTGCCGAGAGAGCACCGGCGTGCACGCTCGCGCAACAGCGGCTGCCGTCGCACCACCCCCCTCCTGTGGTGCATACGCCAACAGTGGAGAGGGGCCAAGGTCGGGCTGCGACGCTAGTGACGGCGCCGGGGGTGTCGCGGTAGATGGCCGCTGCGCAAAGTGAATGCTGTTGGAGTTGTCGGACACGATGTCAATGGGGTGGTGGTACTTGTCGCCGTACAAGGTGCTCAAGTCATCTCCGGACGCTACCGCCTTGCTGTCTGACGTCATCGTCCGACGCTCCCCAGGCTGCTCCTCCTCTTCCCCACCCGCACTACTCCTTGGGCTGTCGATGCCACCACTACTACTGGTCGAATCGCCCTCACTGCTGCCCAGGTCGGAATCAAACGAAATAGCAGAACTGTCACTCACATCTTCGGCCCCAACGGGAGCAGTAACAGCAGCAGCATTCCGCTGCGGAACCTGGGAAAATGGCGACACGACGCCCAGGCCGTGCCCCTTCACGGCGCTACGGCGCGCCAGCGTCGCGACGGACGACGCGTCGCCGTCAGATGAAGAAGCATGGGATGAAAGTGCGTAGAGCAGCGACTCGTCCCGTGGACCAGCGCTACCACCCGTCGGAGAAACAGGAATGGAGGGCGCCGACACAGCGTCGCCGTCGCTGTTACCAAAGAGCCCGCCATCATATTGGATGAAGAAGCCACCACCGTGCCCCCTGTCGGCACCAGCACGCTCCGAGGCCGAATCTGCGGAGGTGCCCATGGAGATGAAGCCGTCATCCTCGCCGTCGCGGCGAGGTCGTGAGGCGTGCTGGGGCAGTCTCCGCAACGGATGCGCATGCAGGTCCGCGGTGGCAAGGACGCCCCCGTGGATTGAACCGCCCAGTCCGTTGCTTTCCCTGTCGTCCACGCCGCTCATAGATATGACGGAGCCGAAGCCGGTATCCTCCTCACGACCGCGCTTCAGGTCGGCTCGACGCCGGCCGGCCGGTGTCCGCTCCAGCACCTCGTCTGCCGCACCCGCTCGTTGTCGTTGGTCATCACGTGGCTGGTGCACATGGAGAACGGAGACGAGTGCGGCGACGACCGACACCCGCTCACACGGCAACACACAGGCTGAGGTGGCGGGATCCATGAGGAACATGTGCGGGTCTGCACAAGTCGGGACGGGGAGGGACACCTCTCCCAGGCAAGCAGATGTCGCGGCTCCCGATATGGAAGCACTGCTAGACGGACCGGAGGCACATAGACGGGAGACAAGAGTGTCCATCAGCGTGGCCGCGTCGTTTCCACCACTGCCTACCCGCACCACGGCATCACCGACTTGCACGGTCAGCCGCGGTGGCAACGACAGCTGCCCGAGAGGATCAGCGCCGCCAAAGACTGCGGGACTGAGGACCGCGTCTCGGCCGCCAAAAAGGGGGGAGGACGCAGTCTGATCACAATGGGGTGTATCCACCGCGTCACCGTAGTCTAGGGAAAAGAAGCAGCGTACACTGCAGCTGGACGGCACCGCATCCTGTGCATCAGCCGCCGTTGTCGCCCCATGGAAAGAGAAGCGCGAAAAGGTATGGTGGAAGTTTGCCGCCGTGTCCTTTGAAGACCCTGCCTCACTGCTCCACAGCGCCTCCACGCTAACACAGTTAGGGACTGCCGACGCCGCCGCAGGACAGACATCGCACACAAAGCGGGAATGCGACGAGGGGCCAGAGCCCCCTGCGAGGCTATGGCTAAGCTTACCGTCGTCAGGTTTCGATGGTCCCTCCACCGGCACGATCCGCTGCGTGAGCTCGACAGCACTACTCTGCGCCCGCCCACCTTTCCTGCCGCCTCTCTTCCTGTAGGACGGAGCAGCGGTAGCGCCCGCTCCCTTCACGCGACTGTGTGCCGTCATAGGAGTTTTTCCACCCGGGCCTGTAGCACCAGCATGAACAACACTGACTGTGTTGAGACGCCACGACAGGGAAGCCGCCAACTCTGCAAACGTTGCCCCATCAACGTAGGGCACAAGAATGTCCCCCCGGTACGCCGCAGCTGTAGGGACGGCCATTGCACTGCTCGTGCTGGAATCGCCCGCTGTTGACGAGGAGGGCTGGCACTGATAAAGGCTAACCACCACGCCACGCAGCCGCACGTCTTCCGGTCTGCTAAACGCCGTGGAAGCACCTGCTACGGCCATAGAGAAACAAGAGATTCGCTGGCTACTCTTGGGGACG
>AUXJ01000849.1:0-21490 GCA_000482205.1 Herpetomonas muscarum
ACCGCGAGACTCGACTGGCAGAGGTGCGCGCGCGTGTAGAGAAGCACAGGCGGGATCTGGTGTCCCAGAGGCCTGTATTGACCTCCACCAACGCAGTCACCGCTCCGACCACAAAGACGACTGCTCCGACACCCAACCCGGTCGCCGCGGTTGTGGTGGATCAGTCTCTAGTCGCACAAATTGCAGAAGCGGAAAAGTCTGTGGCGGCCTTGGAGGCCGCTCTGGCAACTCTCCAATCTCAAAAGAGCACGGACGAGACGGGTCATCAGAAGCGGATTGGCGAGCTGAACACACAAATAGCAGCAGCTGAGAAGGCGATTCACACCTTGGTCACTGCATCCCCGCCTATGCAAAGTGCTCCCACTACTGTCAGCGCTTTGGACCAAAAGGACGCCGAACCGATCACCCTGACGCAGCTGGATTATG
Source organism: Herpetomonas muscarum (assembly GCA_000482205.1). Lineage (NCBI taxonomy): Eukaryota > Euglenozoa > Kinetoplastea > Trypanosomatida > Trypanosomatidae > Herpetomonas > Herpetomonas muscarum. The sequence continues at coordinate 427 of AUXJ01000849.1, forward strand.
CCAACTACATTTCTAATGAGGAGGCGAGTGCGAAAGAGGCCGCGTTGCATGCCAAGTGGAACATCATCCTCGAAGGTCTCCGTCGCGACATTCGTGAGGAGACCGTTAAGTCTGCGTCCATGTCTGTGGAACGGCAGAAGATAAATTCCTACAGCTCACAAACCCCGCTACACCCCCATCAACAGCAGCAGCAGGATCGGTCGCGGACGTCGGTGCCGCCCCCGTCGACGTCCTGTGCGACGCCACTGCAGGCGCCATTTGACGCGTCTTCGGGTAGTGGTGGCGGCCCCATCGCCATGGGAACCCCACAAGGACACCACCGGCAAATACCAATGACATCGTTCGCCCCCACGTATGACCTACCTCCCCATCAGCAGCAGACACCAGTTGGGGCGATGGCGCCGTACAGCATCAACGCAAGCACCATTCGCCCGTCACCTGTCGTCCTGCGCACCGGCGGTGGCAGCAGCAGTGGCGGCGGCGGCGCGGACCAGGACATGTCTGTGAACGCCGCTGGAGTGTTATTCACGCCGTATGCTGCGGGAAACCTCTTCATGCCGCACGTTGTTGGGGGCGGCTCGACGACAATGCAGCCATCATTTTCCGGTGGCCCAACCGTCCAGCAGCAGCAGCAGCCCCACATTGTTGTTCATCAACTTCCGCGGGGCGCGGCGGAGGGTGGTGCCAGCACGCACAATGCTCTGCCTGCAGCAGAGCGCGCGGGGCCGGGCCCATCGTACGCTGACCGTGTTGCACGACTGAAGGAACTGCTGCGCCAGCGACGGCGCGAGCTGCAGCTGCGACAACGCCACTTGGAGTCGCTGAGGCAGGACTGGCGCGACGATATGCAGCTGTGTCGTACCCGGGGCGATCGTGCCCAGGCGAGGATGCTGAAGGAGGTTAAGGCGAAGTTGGAGGTGGAGGCCCGTGCGCTCAATCGGGAGGTTGTCAGCCTGAAGGAAGCGGGCGAGCGTCTTAAGCGCGAGGAGGCGCGCCTCGCCGGCGACCCCCTTGCCGGGCAGCCAACGGAGCTGTTCGGACATTCTGACTCCACGGCTGCGGTTGACAGCACACTCGTGCTGGAGACGCTGATGCGCGTGGCGGAGCGGACGGAGCGCCTGGAGGCGCTCATCATGAAACAGCAAGCAGCAGTTCCAGCACCGCTCTCAAAGTCGCAGGATGCGCAGCGAAAGAAAACGAAGCACCCCAGTCCACAGCGCCACCACTCGGGCGCTAAAGGAGCCAGTGACGCAGCTGCAATTGAGCGTTGGTTGCGGGAGCAGCCAAAGTGAAGTTTGTTTCAGCGTCTCTGTCGATTTCCGCCGTGATTAGTCTATCCTTCTCTCTACCGCCCAACTGCCCTGTAGCGAGTACAAGTAGGGCAATGCTTCTTGGGATGAGCGTGCCTCGTTTGTTATTCATACCGTCAACAACAGCACAGCAGCCACCCTATTTCCGCCTGAATTTCCAACCATTGCTTTCTTGATGGTTACATCAAGACAGTAAACTACCCCTGTCAGAAAGTGAATAGATACCTGTCACTTTTACACATTTACGAAAATGTTGAGAGAAATTGTTCAAGCCGTTGGACAATCCGTCTGACTAGAGGATGCCGCGCTTGCAGCATCAGTACTCACACCAATACTAAGAACACGAATTCCGACCACAACTCTTCGCTATTCCGATGTACCTCCTCCCCCCCCCCCCTCCCTCCCTTGTGGTAGATGTGTATGAATGATCGTATTGTCGTCAAAACCCCTACTCGTCTTCTTTTTATTACGCCCTCTTTACAAGCATCTAGACAGAAACATATCGGTACAGGCGCACATATATACACACAACACGTGAACGCGGTTGTTAGCATCCATTGGTAAGTGCACGCTTTTCTTTTTTGCACGTACCGTGTTGTGATCCTCTTCACTGTTTCACACAACCTTCTATAACGAATACAACAAACTCCAATTCCCCAAACGCAGTGCGATGGGCGTTCCAAAGTTCGCTGCGTGGCTCACCAAAAAGTACCCCACGATGGTGGGGAGGGTGTGCCCCACCAATGTGCATGGCCTCTATGTGGATCTGAACGGACTTATCCACCCTTGTTGCCACGACGAGCACGACCCGTCGGTCGCGTTGCAGTCAGACGAACAGAAGCTGCGCAACATTTGCCTCGCCGTTGAAGTCCTCGTACTGACGACGCGGCCGCAGCATGTCGTCTATATCGCCGTCGACGGTGTCGCGCCGCGCGCGAAGATGAACCAGCAGCGGTCACGCCGGTACATGAACGCGGCGGAGCCGCTTGGCCGCCCGGAGGATAGCGTTGCCGCCATCGAGGCGGAGTTTACGGACGAGCAGAAGACTGTGGCTGCGAAGGCGTTGGATGACGTCGCGAGCGGGCTGCAGGCCGATGCTCTCTACGGTGGACTGCCAGCCGCGAGTGGCACCGGTACGGCGACAGAGAGCGAGGCCGGTGACATGCCGCCCGACGCTCTGCTGCCTGCGGTCGATAGCCTCCTCGCCGACAATGCCGAGGCACGACCCACGCTGCCAACCGCCCGCAGCGGCAAGACAGCAGGTGATGGAGCGGATGGTGAGCATTTTGACAGCAACTGCATCTCGCCGGGAACTGTCTTTATGGAGAAGGTGTCTGTCGCCGTGCGGTCGTACCTCCAGGAGCGGGTCGCCTCGGGTGACCCGCTATGGGCCAAGGCCACCGTGGTGTTCTCGGACGCAAGTGCACCCGGCGAGGGTGAGCACAAGCTGCTGGACTTCCTGCGTACCCAGAGCTCCTTCTCCGGCTTCAACGGCCGCGGCGCGCACGTTATCGCCGGACTGGACGCCGATCTGATTTTCCTTTCTCTTTCCCTTCATATCCCTCAAGTTGTCATCCTCCGCGACAACAAGCGCCCCTCCTTCTTTGGGGCCAAGGACTCTGCGAAGCGCGTTGGGCATCCCTCCGGTGCTGCTGAGGGAAAGGACTCGGACAGTGCCGCCTCCTCTCTGCTTTCGTCCCCAACTGGCGAAGCGGGTGGGAATGGAACCGCGGCGGGGGCGGGTTTCGGCGAAGGCAGCATGGGCGTGGAGCCGTGCAAGACCTACGAGTACTACGACATTGATGTTGTGGGGGCCTCTATTGTCTCCGAGGTGTACTTGCTAAGCCAGCTGAAGGGCTTCACCATGAAGGCGGATGTCCGCGCCCACACGGATGGCGAGCTGGTTGCCGGAAACGGGTACTGTTTTGATCGTGTCGCGGGCGACCCTGCGGGGGAGCGCAAGGGCCCCAGGCCTGGCGTGAAGGGCAAGCAAGAGCACGATTTCCGCACCTTCCACCCGTGCACCGCCGCGAGCAACGCCAAGATTGTCGATGACTTTATCGTGATGGCCATGATCATGGGCAACGATTTTCTCCCCAGGGTCCCATCGGCGTTTTGCGGTGAGAGCGCGATGGACAACATTCTCGAGGTGTACGTCGGCGAGGTCCTGCCGTACGGCTACCTGACCTCTGGCACCCACGACATCGACCTAAGGCAGCTAGCCCGCTTTTTCCTCGCTTACGCGAAGATTGAGGCAGTAAAGTTTCGCCAGTACTGCATCAAGTGCAACACCATGACTGCCGAGCAGAGTGCCTCCCCGGTCAGCTGCAGCGACATTGATGATGTGTGGCGTCGGCCATACTACACGACAACTAGCGTCAACAAGGAGAACCTTGAGGAGGCCTGCCGTCTCTACGTGGAGGGCCTTCGTTTCGTGTGGCGCTACTACTCGAGCACGTCCGCGCAGGTGAGCTGGTCCTGGTACTACCCGTTCCACCACGGTCCCTTTGCCTTTGATATTTTCAAGTTTCTGCAAGCCCAGGGTCCTAACGTCCAGACGGCGTTGCCGCCGCCGCGCCTTGAGACACAACCGCCGGACATCTTCGCCCAGCAGCTGTGCATTCTGCCGCCGTCGAGTAAGCAGCTTGTTCCCGAGATCTTCCGGCGGTACATGACGAAGCCGCCTGACGACCTTTCCGACACGTTTCCAAAGGAGTGGACGGTGGATTACACCGCCGCCTACGGAAAGGACCACCTGAGCACTGTCATGTTGCCCTTCGCGAATATGGACCGCCTTCAGCAGATGGTGCGGGAGTTCTCCTCCCACCTTACAGCTGAGGAGGCGCAGCGGCAAAAAACAACGGAGTTCCACCTCGTTCTCAAACGCAGGGACGACGCCGCAGCCGAAACACCCGCCGCTGCGGTTGGGGACGACAACGAGGAGGGCGCCGCGGAGTCTGAGGGGGCGACTGCAGCGGGCGGGCGCGGTGCGCGGAGGCGGCCCCCGCTTTCTTATACGTTTGAAATCAACGGGAAAGGTTTGAAACCGCTCGCCGCCTCTCAGGTGCCGCGATGGGAGTTGAAGACGGACTGTCCGGAGCTGGCGTTCTTTCAGCTGCGCGACACGGTGCCCGAGCGCAGCCGCCCACGCACGTACTCCTACACCGTACCCATCTTCAACCTGACCACTGGGGCTGATGGAAAGGTCATGCGCATGCCACGGCGCGGTCGGTCCTCGCAGGCGGAGGATGGCGCGGCGGGTGGTCGTGGCAGGGGTGGGGGTCGCGGACAGGGTGGTGGCCGCCGCGGTCGTGAAGCGAAGGAGTCGTCAGGCGGCGAGGAGGACGACGCCATGTCCATTGGTCGCATTATGGCCATGTCGACGCCGAGTTTCGTGGAGTTTGCCCTCTGCGCGGGGGGTGTTGCCATGGCAGTGCTGCTCTACACAACGCCGCTGTTTGCGCTGGCGGTTAAGGTCCAGCTTGTTGGTCTTGTCGTGGCCATGTGGACCATTGCATATACCCTGGGGTTCGCGGTGGGCGGCGCCGGACGGCGAAAGGGGAGCGGCATTCATCGCAACAGCATCCGCATGACGTTTGTGGATTGGCAGTGCGGGAACTGTCTGATGCTGAACTTTGCCAAGAATAACCGCTGCTTCATGTGCTCGTCGCCGTTTGATGAGCACCGTGATTGGGCGCTGTTCGGCGGCCGGAACCCACCAGAGCCCCCACTGATGGACACGGATCACAGTAAATACGTCGAGCGGTTTGGGTTCGTTCGCTAACTACCAGGTTTCTTCTCCACCTTCTCCGCTTAGCGCGTTGCTCTCCTCATATATTCTTGCGGAAGGGAGTTTTGAAGGCCCGCTTGTTGTAATATCGAGGTTCACTCTTCACCCGAAAATACATCACTCATGCATTTTATTGGATGGAGTCATCGCCCCTTTTTTTTTGCGTCAGAGCGAAGCTTCATCGCTTGTGCTTGGCAGGCCTACCTGCACTTTGAAAAAAAAAACTGAGATGGTGGAAGCTATTCTAGAACCGGCTGCAACAGTGGCGACACCGACATTCACATGGGATCTGCCCCCTTCATAAGTGGTGTTTTAATGAATACAACCAAAAAGACAATAGAAAAGGAAATGCCCTGTGCGTCTCCATAAACAGCGTCGGATATGGAACAACCTCCTCCCCCCCCAAAAACCACACAAGCACCTTTACTTCTCCCCCTTCATCAAGGATGCTACATGGTATACGTGTCATGCTGCCCCCGCGTGCCGGAGTCAGTTCACGACAGTAAATGGTTCATGCATCCTCTTATGGGGGGAGACACTTACGTCTCCCCGATAATTTCACATGAACATTTGTCACCTGCTCTCGTGGAGGATACTTTTACGGCTCTACTGTTCTCCCTGTCTTTGTATTGTTGCTCACTACAATTCCAATTGCACACAATATTGTTATCAAGAAGTTAATACCCCCAATTCCTCTATCGCTAGCGATTATTATCAGGAGTGGTGTGACTGTAGCCTAACGGAAGAACAGTAACCTGTGTATATACTATACGTTTCGCTAATATCAAAGACAACATACTTTGATATATAGTTTCCTATTCTTACAACGTGTAATTCTTTCACAATTTATCCTTCCGCCAACAACCGTCATTTGTGATTCAACGTACACAGAAACGCTAGGTAAGCGTCTTTGTAAACCGCATTGAAAAAAAGGAAACACCATGACCTCCGCTCAGAAGGATTGCGCCAAGGCCTCGCTGGAGGCGCTGCAGGCGCTTCGCATGCGTCTGTCTTCCGCCCCGTACGGGCAGCAGCACCTGTTCGCTGGCTGGCCGGCGCAAATGAGCGAATGCTCCGACCACCAGGTGAAGTTCATGACCGAGCTGCACGACTTCGCGAAGAGTTACCCTGGCGGTGTGGAGCGGTACATTCGCAACGGCCAGCAACTATTGGATGCAGATAAGAAGGCCAAGGAGAACACGGCGTCATCGATCGCTTTTAAGGAGCTGAAGATGCCCTCACTTCTGTTTAACGCACCCAGCAGCACGACGGTGACGCCGGAGCTGACCGCACTCGAGACGACGGGTGCCGCTCTAGTTAAGAAGTGTGTGTTCGTGCTGGTCGCCGGTGGGCTTGGGGAGCGTCTTGGCTTCTCCGGCATCAAGGTAGGCCTCCCTGTGGAGACGGCGACGATGCGGTCGTATCTGGAGCACTACCTCGGCTGGGTGAAGGCAGCAGCTGGCGCGGATGCCCCGTTTGTCATCATGACGTCAAACGACACGCACAGTCGCACTGTTGAGCTTATCGAGGTATTGCAGCCAGGGATGCCCAACCTGCGGCTGCTGAAGCAGGAGACCGTCTTCTGCTTCGCGGATGCTACTGGGCGGCTGGCTGTTTCCAAGGAGGGGAATCTCCTGAGAAAGCCACACGGCCACGGTGATGTGCATTCCCTCATCTACGCCGCCAAGGCCTCTGAAGGCTCCACGCAGTCGCTCATGGACAGCTGGCGTGCCAAAGGCTACGAGCACATTGCCTTCTTTCAGGACACGAACGCCCCGGCGACGCTGACGATTCCGCTCAGTCTGGCCATTAGCGAGCGCGAGCGGCTGGATATGAACTTTACGTGCATCCCGCGAGAGCCCAAGGAGGCTATTGGGCTGCTGTGTCACACCCTCCGCGCAAAGAATGGCGACGGCGGTAGTGGCCCGCAGTATGTGTGGAAGACGTCCATCGTTGAGTACAACGTGTTTGAGCAGGTCGCCAGCGCGATCACTACCGCTGGTGGGGATGTTGCGGCTCCCGGCTCGCAGTACTCTGCCTACCCGGGGAGTATCAACACGCTCCTCTTTAACCTTGGCACATATGCGGAACTGCTTGCGTCGTCTGAGGGATCCGTGCCGGAGTTTATTAACCCCAAGTACGCAGACGCGAGCTGCACAGGTTTCAAGAAGCCGGCGCGTATTGAGTCGCTGATGCAGGACTTTGCGTTGCTCTTCTCGGATGACAAGCACCGCGTGGGGGGCACGGTGTTCGGCCGGGATCTCTACCAGCCTGTGAAGAACGCCCTGGCGGACGCTTGCGACAAGGTCCGGCAGAACATGACGCCGCACTGCCCCACCTCCGGCGAGGAGGAATTTTACAGCCTCATGCGCCGTCGCCTGCGCGCGCTGGGCGTGCAGTTTGAAGACGACGGCCCCGAGTCAGACGTCGTCGTGGGCGGCGTCATGAAAACAAAGCTGTTTCCCATCGTCACGTTGAACGCCGCCAGCACCCTCGGCGGCGCCGACGTTGGTATTGGCGGCATGAGCGATCTGGCGAAACTTTTCCCGCAGCCGCACCTCGTTCGCATTTCCGACGGGAGCACGCTGCTTGTGGAGGGGAAGGTCATCATCGAGAGTCTGGAGTTGCGTGGGGCTGTGCGCATCGTTGGGCCGTCTCTCGAGAGCGGCGAGGCCCCGCTCGTTGTCCGGGACCTCAAGGTTAACAACATGCGCTGGAACGTGCGGGAGACGACGGGCAGCGATACACAGGAGGTGGACCGTATCCGTGGCTTCATCCTTGTCAAGACTGTCCCGCAGGTCTTTGACAAGACGTCCAAACTGTAAAAGGATCTGACGCCTCTGTTCATCATAGCGTATTCGTTCTCTTCCTATATCCCTCCCCCCCCCCCCCCCCGTCCCCCACCTTCTTACAGATGCACCTGCGCACAGCATGCTTCACCCTCAAAACGTCTTGTTTTCCAATCAACTCCAGACATCAAAACTCATTGGAACATTTCACATCTTCTTCAGTACACAAGTACCAGCATAACGGCTTTATTGTGGCTGGGATGCTGTCGTCATGACGACAGCAAATGCTAACAAAGGTATTGCTGGTATACAATCTAATGGGCTGACTATTTGATAGTTGCGTTTAGCATGGGAAGGGTACACTCCTGGGTTCTGTGCATTGTTCTTTTAAATGACCACGGATGAGCAGTAAACATTACTGTTACACACAATAAGTGAATACACTTTTCCATTGCGGACGTTTTCGTTTTGTTTACTCCTATTTTTCGGGTTCCCAGACAGCGGAGCTGTTTTGTTCGTTGCTGACAGTGCTCGGAAGCCTGAGTTGGTAGGGGTTCTGTCGCTTCACTCGACGGCGTGTTGCGGCCCTCCAACTTTGTCTCTGACAACTGAGTAGATTAGATTTTTTTTTGATCATTTGGTACCTATCGTTCACCTAGATCCCCCCCCCCCCCCCCAACCTCATCCGCTAGGAATTGTTGAGCGAGATGCCGCTGGTGTTGCGCATGGCAGCTTACTTGCTGGAGGCGTCCGACGATAATAGCAGAAGCACAGCAGAAAGAGAGGTGCTCGTGGGAGCGCAGGAGTGTATACCGCTATGGATCTCCCACTGCATTACACCTCGCACAACAGCGAAGGATGTCATCGTCTACCTCTTGTCCGTCATTGAGGGCCGCATGAAGGCAACGCTCTTCATCACCGACTCACCAAGGCGACTGCGGAAGGCGTCTGTTTCGCGTTCAAAGTCACCGAGGAAAGACAGTGCCGGGAAGAGTAAGTCGTCTCCGCCAGCGAAGAGCGTAGACTGGTCTCTCTGTCTGCAGGACGCTGATGGGAAATTCCACTTCTGCGGCGACACGCGCCACTATGCAAAGTCGCGGCTAATCCACGTGCCTTTCTTAACGGAAGTCGCAGCCAAGTCCAACGCTGCCTTTGAGGAGATGAGGCGGGAAGTGGAGCATCTTAGGGAAGAGGGCAGTGTAGCAGGGACATCTCCGCTAGCAGATTCAGGCGCCGGTACCAGCGGCTCCTCCATGTTTTCGGTTCTCGCCTCCACCTCCGCAGCGCTGCAGTTCGCTGACGACCGCAGTATGAAGTTTGCCTTCGCTCGTAGTGCCGTGGTGCCCTCCGCGATGCTGAAAAAGTGGAACCCTCAGTACAAGCAGAAGCTGCGCTTGTACGATGCCGTCACCCTGCCCTCTGACCTCCAGGACGACCCCGTCGCAGCTACCGCCTCACCTCCCCCCGCTGCTGCCGCAGATGCAGCTGACGCGGTGTCGCGGCGCGAAAAGCGCGTTACGATTGAGGATTCACCCACCAATCCGGTGGGAGCACAACTAAATTTACCGCCCACACTGGGTAGGGAGGAAGGCGGTGCACGCGCCGATCCAGTAGCTTCGTCATCTCGCATGAATTTGTCAGGGAAAGAGGGAGGCCCTCCACGTGCTCATGGCAGCGATGCAGTTACTTTGCAGCAGCCCGTCACGGAGGTTCCCCACCGGCCACCTGCGCTCCCTCTTCACGAAGCGCAGTCGCCTGAAGGGGCTACCGATGCCCTGACCGAGCCGTTCGCGTCGACAAGGGAAGCAGCGTCGAGCATTGGCCACACCGATGCCCCTCGCGTCTGTCAGCTCGCCACGCACGCAACATCTCTCGCGGCCGTCGGTTCATTGGACCCCGTATTGGCTGTCACGACGTCGGAGCTTCGCAGTGTCTGGCGTCGTCACGGCTTGCGTCTCGACGGTGTTGACGAGGCTGAGCGCCAGCGCATGATCCATGAAGAGGACACCGCCCGGCTGCGGTTAGCCAAGTCGCATTTGCTCTACGACGACGCTGTGAGCCGTCACGCCGCTGCGGTCGCTGGCGGTGGCGGGGCATCCGCTGGCGGTGTTGCCGACGACGATGCGGAGACAAAGGCACTACTCCAGCAGAAGGCGGAGCTCAAAGAGGAAATCCAGGCCAACGCAAAGGCGGAACGGGAGTGCGAGAAGCTGGTGCTCCTTGTTGAATTCTATGAGAAGGAGATTGCGGATGCGGCCGAGCGAGCGCGGATGCTCCGGGAGGTGCTCGCGGAAACAGCGTAAGGATCTTTGCCCGCGCAACAACCGAGGCTGCTTTCTGAGCGTGAGGTGTTGATTGTCAGCAACTCCGCACAAATCGTCTCCAACAAAAAAACAACAGTATACCAGCCGTTGTCTCCATGACAACAACAATGTTTTTCCCACTCTACTGCATGAACGTTTTCTGACGCAGGTGTTCACTACCAACACACCCATTGGGCTCGATACACACTGCTATAGAATAGAAGTTCTACGCCTCCGCGGAGATTAAGGCACAGTAAGTATTTTCTCAAATCGCAAGGTTGCGAACATTGAGTTCTGTTGGACAAGCTGTGTGGTGTCGTACGTTGACGTGTCTGCTTTATTGACCTACCTCCCTAAATATCCTTTCCATTACTCCTTCCTGCTTGCATGACCGACTCGAAACACTCTACGCGTTCTTTCTTTCCCTGTTCTTACTCAACAACTATAGTACCTCGTGGAAAGACGCGACCAATCTGTCTCTTTCTAGACGAGCGCGGATGGTTGAGCCGGCCACACGGAGTGCACGAGAACGCCACGCTGTGGTGGTCCTAGATGCGAGAGCGGACGGTGGTGGGCGGGTGGAGCGCCTGGAGGTGGATATCAGTCTCTTCAAGGATACAACGGTGAGGGCTGTCATGGATGACATCCTGCAAGCACTGCAGGAGATGCATCTGACCTTGCTGTTTCCCCCCGAGAGCGCTGTGCTGGTTTGGCGGGACGGCGGTGACCGCGTCGACCTCCCACCCGTACCTGAGGGAGAGGTAAACTCCACCGAGCAATTATCCCCTTCATACAGTCAGCTGTATTCTTCTCTTCTGCGCGATCTCTCCACCATAATGTTCCGCCGAGACGACTCCGCAGACACAGTGCTCCTTGACATTCCACGCCTGCGAAAGTTTTACACCCAACATGACGAGCGGGACCCCACCGCGCACCTGACGCTCATCCCAGGTACCTCCTTCTCGCAAGAAGGTGATGACACACAGAGTGAATCTACCGCGGAGAGTGTGGCGGAGCAACCGCCGCACCACCCACCGGATTCGAAAACGGTGCTCACAGCAACTGTGGCGCCCACGTCGCCTCCTGCCCCGCCAACGAGTCTTGGCGCGCAGCAGCGGTGGGTCAAGAAGCACCTACTACAGCGCCCTCCTTCGTCCTTCACGGCAAGCCAGCCTGGTAACACACAGGAGTTGGCTCCCATTGGCGCTGACGGGAACACTGAGGAGACTGAAATGGAGCGTGAGGCACGGCTGCTTGTGTCGGAGGCTGTGCAGACCGAGATGAGCTCCTTATCGTGGGCGAAGGAAGGACCCCCAGCTGATGGGGGTAGTAGTGGTCTCCGAGAGGCGTGGCTTGCTCGTTGTGCAGAGGAGGCGGAGCAGTACGAGAAGGAGACGCAGCGTCTCGAGACGGTTGTGGCGCAGCGTGCGGCATGGCGCCAGGCCTCCCTTCGCCGTCTCCGGGAGGAGGTTGAGGGACTGTCCGCTGAAGCCGCGGAGGGCCGTCCGTTTGTTCAAAAGTGTGCTATTCTCCAGTCGCGTTTGGCGGACTTGCGACGCGAGTCCGAGTTGATGCAGGCGGAGGAGTCGAAGCTGCTCGCACAGCTGCGCATCCAGCGGAAGTCACCAGCTAAGGACGAAAGTGGACGTCGTGGTGGTGCGGCGAGGAAGGGGTACGAGTCAGACGGAGAGGTGCCGAGTCCGGCCCCACGCCCACCTGTAGCTACGCCACCTGGCAACCTTCATCATTTTATGACTGCGGGCCCTGCGGCGGCAACTGCCACTGTGGGCGAACGGGCAGATGATTTGCCCGATGTAAGTACCATCCACAAGCCGCATCTCCTTACTTCTGTTACTAGGGGCACGCGGGACGTTGATCCCGCAGAGTCACCGGCCGCCGATTCTGCGGCGGTAGTGCGGCGCAACGACGCACCAGCTCAGTCGGAAGAGGCGGAGCACGCGGTTGCGCAGCTGTCCTTCAATACGAGCAGCCTCGCCGCAGCCCATGACGGTGACGACCGCGCCTTTTTTTTCTCGCCTGCGCTACGTTCCTCCGTCGAGAACGCCATCACACAGCGCAGCGGGCGCGGTCACGCTGACAACCGTGGCGACGGATCCCGCACCGATTCCCCAGGTCTCTCACCACGCACGTCAGCGTCACAGCGCCACTCCAGTATTCGTGTCATGGGTGTTCGCCACAACGGCCAGGGGCGCTGGCATGATGATCCACGCTACAGTGAGGACCAAGTGCAAGGCGACCGCCCCGTCCCGGAGCGACGGTGGCCCTGGCGAAGCGCGACGCAGAGTGGCAGCGGTGATGGCGTCCGCCAGGACAGGGCCAGAGCGCCCTTGAGTGAGCGGTTACGTGAGATGTCATCTGAAGCGGTTCGCCGCGTCCGTGCCTCAGCTGCATCCGATAGCCTGAACGAGAGAACCCTAGCTGGCTGGCAGGGCGACGACACGCACGAACGCTCACGGCTGCTGTCAACGATACAGCAGCTGCGTACCCGCATTGGCCAAGAGCGGGAAAGACAATGAGCCCGTCCTGACTCCATTGTTATGCGATGAAAATTAGAAAAGAAAGACATACAAAGAGAAAAATCCCAACGACACCATGAGCACTGTGTGTGTGCATCTTTCCTCATCAGTATGCTTGCCTCTGAGCTTAATCTGGTATGTGTTCATTTCCTCAATCACAGGAAACCACTTTTTTGAGGGTATATACGGCGTGTGGACACGCCTTTTATATGTACATGACACTGGCCACCTGAGTGTCTTCTCGCCACCAGTGATACACCTCCCTTCTATCCCTCCTTTGTTCTCGTCGCTTGGCCATCCCTTTTTTCCCCTTGTAATCACAGCCACGCGTGTCTATACTCTGTATGTGCGTGTATTCGCGTAAAAAGTCATAATTTCCTTTTCAAATTTTCGCACAAAAGCTACCTGGGAGCCTACACAACTATAAACAGTACAGGTTAGCACTGACAGGAAGGCACATAACATCCTATACATACACCTACATAAAGAGAGAGACAGTGCGAACACTATCAGCTGACTGTGTCTTCCTCCTCCTCTTCCCTCCGGCCATTTCTCGTATCCCGCCATCGCCGTTTCTTCGTAAGCTAATTTCTTCTTGAGACAACATAACCTAAACATTTTCTTTCACTCTCGTCCCCTCCCGCTACTTGCTATACATTACCCCCCCCCCCCCTCCCCCTCTCCTTCCGTTTTCAAACTCCTACACATCACTATAGAACTTGAGACGGTACGGGCCAGTCCACATTCCCCCTCCCATTTTGTTTCCACGTATAACCCCCCCCTCTTTCACGCAGATTTCTTCTTTCATCTTTTTCTCCATAATATTTCTTTTCAACATACAACCTCATTTGTTCACCCGCCTTCAGACTCCTGTTAAAGAAGATAGCTGCTTCTACTCATCTTGCTCTCTCTCTAACTTTCCTGCTCTACATACATACCCACATACCCAGGTACCCACAGCTGTGCCAAAAGATGCTGCCTCGCTCGGTTCAACGGAGGGATGGTGATGCTGTGGCGCCACGCGAGTGCGCAGACCTCTCTGGCCACACGCGTTCCCATCCACTGTCCACCATCGTGTCGTGGTCGTCTTTGGATACCCAGAGTTGGGAGATGATCGAAAGCGGCATGATGTCGCAGTTCTCCATGTCACCCCCACCATCCCCCCAGGCGCAGATTCAGCCACCCAGACGGAACGGGTTCCTCGCTGTGCCGCGGATGCTGCATTTTGGGTGCCCCCCTGCGGCGGCAGGCTCTCTTGGCTGTGCGAGCCGTCACTCACACGATATTGTGGAGGCTGTGCAGCGCCCGTCCCGTACACCCTTTCCTGGTCCACTCCTTCGCCCTGGTGCGGACTCCGATGACAGCATTTCGGCCCACCCTCCCACTCTCCACAGCCCCCGCCCAGCGGAGTCGATGAGGGTCCGCAGCGCGGTCATGAGCACGACCTGTTTGCCACACCTCGTCAGCGTCGCCAGTACCAGCTGGTCCCTCATTACCGGAAAGGAGGACTCAACCTGGAAACCCCAGCAGAGCAACGAAACCCTTGTCGAGGAGGAGGCGGCACGGTACAGCAACGAAGAAGAGGAGTACTACGACGACGATGACGACGACGAGGGCGATGATGTGGACAGTACCGGGGCCCCACCGCCGACGTCTGCCACCACCACTGCGGCGCGTCCATACTTCACCAGCTTCGAGGGATGTCCTGCAGCCCAGACACCACCCCCGTCTCCACAGAACTCCATGTCCTGTGCGTCGACCGTGGGGAGCTACGAAGAAATCCTCTTCAGCGGGACACCGATGGAGGCTGACGGAACGACGGCAGAGGCCCTCTGGGCCGCCTGCCACGTGTCTCGTGGCTACACCCCAGCGCTCGATGACGGGGCGGTGCCGTGCTTCGTAAACGATCATCAGCACTTGCCTCTCATCGAACCGCAGCTCGGGCTCACTCTGCAGCAGCTCTGCACTGACCTCCTCACCCACTGGCGGACGCAGCTGCGTGTCGTGATGGGTCGCCAGCCGCCACACAAGTGCCGCACGAACCAACGCGGCGGCCACCGTGACGGTAAGCAAGGCACTACAGCGGGAGGAAGGGCACGGCACAGAAGGGTGAGGAGGGCGTGCTTCTGGAACGATCCGATCGACGTGGCCACAAACCTGCTCACTTGTGCCGCTCATGGTTTCATCATCTTCTTGCTCTAAATGAACCACACAGGGAACGTTTGGCATGGCACATGTACCTGCACCTACACACAGATGCGCCTTAGCATTTATATGAGCACCTCAAAGGCTGTTTCCGGCAAATTCGACATCCTACTCGCTGGTCTGACGGTGTGTCTTGCCCGTTGAATGCGCGTGTTAGGTTCAATGTCATCATCACCGCTCGCCTCCAAAGGAGACATCCATGCGGAGCCCCTCCCCCTCTCCCCCCTTTTCAACTTCCACGTCCGCGGCGACTCCTGTAAATGAGCGCCGGGATGGAATGGTTACAACCAACTTTGCTGAAATACTTAGGAAGCGTCACAAAGGAGCGGACCGTGGTAGCTGCTGGACCTCCCGTGGCCCACACGTTTTTCTTTTTTGAAATGCGTGAGGCGCGCTCACCCCTCAGTTACCCCCCCCCCCCATTACTATACCGCCTTTAACTGTGCTGCCTTTCATCTCAATTTACCCATCGTTTGTTCCGTGATTTCCCTTCTTTTTGTTTCATTTTTTTTCCACCCTCTTTATTTTATTGTCTCTATTTTCCTTGACTTATTCCCGTGTCCCTTCCCTTCCTCTTTTTCCTCTTTTGCGAATGACTACCATTGTTGTAATTTCACTTTTATTTTACGACTTCGCCTCGATTACAAGCACGCCACCGCCTGCCCTGAACGACATGCTGACACCCTTCGTTCTACATTTTGTTTTCTTTCCACTGTTCCTGTTTCCGTTCTCCCTCTCTCTCTCTATATATACACTCCCACGTGGGCGTGGCGAACCGTTTGCTTTTCCATTGTTATCAATAGCACATCATGTTGCTTGAGTGTTCCCTCTCGTTTCCTCTCATTTAATTTCACCCCCTCTTTTCACTACTTGATTAAGAAATTCGTTGTAAATGCCCGGGCATGCCTCCAGACCTCTCCTTTGCTTTTCATGCTCCCACGTTTCAATCTTCACTTCCCCTTGTTATGCCAACGGTACAGTGCTACATGCCCAATCTTCACACGTTGAAGTGACCCACAATCACGTTTCCATACCCACGTCTGTTAAGAGATTGCTGATTGTTGTTTACCTTTTATGTTCCTGTTGTTCTATACATTTCTCCATTTTCACCTTTTCTGTTTTCCTGTTTCCCTCCCCTCCTTCCCAAAATTTCTCAGCCAATATATTCCAGTGTTTCAATGATTTTTGCTCTTCCTGTCATGTACTCTTGTTTTGTCGTTATGCAAACCTCTTGTTCGTTCACCCTCTTTCTCTCCTCGATGTCTCAGCGAAGCAGTAATGCTGTCTGGCGGTGAAGAATTTCTGCCCCCGTACATTCTGTAATCTCCTTGTGCCAGTTTTCTTTTTTCGTCTTCGTGCTACTCTCTTGGTATGAACGTTCACTATGATATCCCTGCTGCCATTTGTGTTCTTTTTGATGGACATTGTTTTCCTTCCATTTTATTTTCTTTCTCTTTTATACATTTATATATACTCTTGACACAGCGAAGCCTCTTGTGCAGGAAGAGAAACGTAGCGAGCCAGTAATATGGATTTTTATTGTTGTCAGCGTCATCTCTGAAAACGCAATAATCTACATGGTTTCACCCGTACTCAACACCTCCCTACGCTCTTCATTCACCGGCCAAGGGCTGCATCAGACGTGCTTTTCATTTGTGCGATGTGTGTATTTCCGCTTTGTCATGCTTGCGGGCATATCCGCATGCCCCTTTTTCAATACCTATACCTCAAACGCAAAGAAGAATGATACAAGATAAAAAAAACGGAGAACCTATATATACTTTTATATGTCCAGAGAAGCCGCAAAGCAGGTATTTAACAGGTCGTATCTTGCATACGCTGTTTACGCACCTCTACCCCCTGTTCTTTATCTTTTCCCCTGCCTTCCTCCTCATTGAACCCCTTTTTTGCCGCTTATTTCCATCGTGCATCATTTTTGCTTGTGGGCAGGTCGTGTGGCCCCTTTTGGTGGGGTGGTATAATCATCGAACAGAAAACGCTACCGCCCACCTGCAAAACGTTTGGGCGGTAGACACACACACCCACACCCACACATATTATACATACGTACCAACACGCACACACCCACAGATCTAATATCTGACAGAAGAAGAAGTCCATGTACTAGCAAACAGCAAAAAAAAACTGAAAAGAATGAATACTGAAGAAACTCTTTTACTGTGTAACCATATAAATGCCCCCTGCAATGATGCTGAGAGGAGGGTTCCTCTGTCACAGTGTGTATTTATGTCTCGACTGTGATGATACGGATAATTTGTCCTGCATCTCGTAGGTCGGCACTAGGAATACACCCCCCCCCCCAGCTGACGAAGTGTTACTTCGCGTTACCACTCCGCACGAGTTCCATGCGAACAATGCCCTTTCACTTTATTGTGCCTCAACAGCCCGTTATTCTCTGCTCCCCTATTAACCTTTATATTTCATCCTTCCATTCGTTTTGACGGCATGTTCGTGTGATAAGTCTTCTAGAGTTGCCATTTCACGGCTTATATTGTTCACCAAACACCTGTCAGCACATAGGGTTCTCACCTGTCCACCTCCTCCCCGTCTTGGAGGGCACACTGCTCGAGGCACGTAGACTATCCGTATTGATCCACAACAAAAAGAAAGAACAGAATCAGGCAGAGAGACTTCTCTTCGTGCGTGTAATACTATTTCTGCGTGCTACGATTTCTCCAGCACAGTTTTTGTAACCCCCCCCCCCTTTCGCCTTCACCACCAACTGCGGCTACACCTATTTCTTTAATCTTAGCATATAATGTCACGTAGGCAGTTTTTTGAAGACATGCGGCGTCGCGACGGGCGAACTAGTGTGAGCAGTAGTGGCTGCGGCAGCCCGCGCGGGCGCAGCGGGAGCAACGCCGCGGACACCCCGAAATTGGCGAAGAGGCGCAATACCGGTTCGCAAGGAGACACTGCTGGTGGTGTGGTGCAGGAGCTCTACACGCCACTCCGGCAGCCCCCCAGCAGCCACGGCAGCCACCACTCCACGCCGCAGGACGACACTAAGCGGGATAGTACGGGAATCTGTACGGACGCCTACCGCGAGGGTCGCCTCTCCGGGATGAGCCCGACGCCACTGAAGCAGAATGCGACAACCTCTAACGCGAAGGGTAATAGTGGGGACCGTTCTCGGAGCAACACGGCGCCCTACAGCGGACACGGCAGTACAGCGATCCCCGCGCCTGTGCTTCACCCCTCACAGCTTTCCAGTGGCCGGCGGCAGAGCGAGTCTAGCGCTGGGACGACGTCAACTTTCCCAATGGCGCAGCAGCTATCACCATCGCACCCCCTAACACTCTCCGGTGACGGCGGCAGCGGTGGGGGAAGCGCGTTGCGCAGCCCTCCTACCGGTACTTCACCACGCAACATCGCCACGCAAAGTCTCCAGAGCGATGGCAAGGGCCACCCTCTGAGCCGCGGCAGCACACACGGCCACGATCTCTTCATCCCAGCCGTCGTGGCCACCCCGGGCCGCTCAAGCGCCACAAAGCACCCCCAAATCAACGCCAGCCGCACTCCACCGGGCCGCAGCCCTGGCAACATATCCAGCCTCGCTGCGGACGGGACGCCGATCCCGTACTCACTTGACACACCGGACCACCGCAGCCTGCGCGGCAGCGTGCTACCGCGCAGCCGTTCCCCAGCGGCCAACTCCCCCTACACACCGTCGGCGGAGATGCGCCTCAATCTGGACGACTCCGCCGTGGACGTGGTGACACCGAAGCGCCCGCAGGATCGCTCGACCGACAGCGGAAGCCGCGACCGGGCGTGCAGCGTCAGTCGGATTGAGGGCACCCTCGTTGCCCTGCAAATGGACCTGGCCAACGAGAAGCGCAACAACATTGAGGCGGAGCTGACCATTTCTGCCCTCCGTCGCGAGGTGGAGTCGCTGCGGACAGAGAACGCCGTGCTCTCCGCTGCGGCCGCGTCGGGGGAACGGCGGAGTGGTGTGAGCGGCAGACCCGAAAACGGTGACGCGACGTCGGCGACGTATGTTGAAGAGTTGGAGCTACAAGTGGAGAGGCTGAACAAGACGCTAGACGCGAAGCAGCGCGAGCTCGACTCGAAGGAGGAGCGCGTACGTTTGCTGGAGCACAAACTCGCTGATCAGCTCTTGATGGGCGGTCCGTTTGGAGGGATGGCGGTGACGCCTGCGATGATGGCAACCTTCGCGCAGCAGCAGCAGCACGTGCAGGTGGCGTCGCAGCGGTACCACCCGCAGCAGCAGCAGCAGCAGCAGTCGTCCGCAGACCGCGCGCACCTCCGCAGCTCCCCCTCTTCCGCCGCGGCGGATATCCCGTCGACCGTGTTCCTCCGTGCGGGCGACAGCGTGGGCCACTCACCGGGCCCGAAGGCGGCAGTAGTGGCGAATACGTCAGATCTTCAGCCGATCTCGAGAAACGGCGACCCTACCGCGATGGAGAGAAGGGTGCAGGCGATGCATGCGGCATCCTCGGCACGGGGAGCCTCGCCCGCAGCGGTGGCACCCGAGAAGGAAGGGCCGCCGCGCACGGCGAGCCCCAAGAAGCGTAGCTCGACCGCCGCGGCTCGCCGACCAAGCGTCCGCCGCCGGGACTCGAACGCTTCTGTCGCTTCCAGGACGGGGCAGGTCCCGTCGAGGCCGCGGGCGGGATCGGCCACGGGCCGCAGCTCCGCACCGCGGGTGCGCTCTGGCAGCGTCATGAGCGCCCGGCCCGCGCCAACGCAGCGGGACCGCCGCGCCTCCGCACCAACATTCCCGGCGGTGAAGCGCAAGAACTCGACGTCGACAGTTCTGAACGGCACCCACAACAGCGCGAGCCCCATGTCCCGCGCCGGGGGCCCGGGAACGCCGAAGCGCGGTGATAGTAGCGCGCGACGGAATTCCTCCCCAGTCACGCCGCAGCCCCGGCGCCCTTCTGTCACCCGGCGTGGTTCGGTGCGGTCTACCGGCACGGCGGGCGGTGGCGGTCACGCACATTCGTTGCCACCCTCCTCGCTACAAGCGCCGGCGACAACGGTCACGACGACGGGGTTTGCCAACAGCACTGCGTACCAGAAGCCGCCAGGGTTGCGGTCGATGATGGGCTCCCAGCCACGGACATCACCGGCTCGCAGCGCTACAGCGAGTCTGCGGTCTGGCACTTCAACGCGCTCGCGGCCGCGTATCATGTACGACGACCGCGGCAATATGTCGACAATGCAGGGCACCACCACCACCGTGGTGTTCCGCTCCTCCAGTACTGATGGGCGGTCGGTGTCGGTGCCTGGGCCGTACGGTATGGACTACAGCCGCTGGCGCCCAAACAGTGGCCGTGACGCACCGCTCGTCCCAAAACCGGTGGAGGACGCACCAACTGGCGACAGCGACGGTTTGGCCCCCACGTCTGGTATCTCCGGGATTGATGCCGCTTAAAAAGAGAGGGATATGTATCGCCTGAGAGAGTGGAGTCGATCATATCGCATCTACCTGCCGACTCGCTTACGTTTCATAATTTTTTCCCTATGATTTTTTGTTTTCTTGCTTCTGCAGCGGGTGTCCTCACCCGAGCACCAATAGGGCGCAGACCAAGATGTGTACTACACCTAGATTTTCCCACCTTCCCTCTTCGTTTGTTCTCTCTCCCCCCCCCCTCTCCCCAACATTCACACATTTTCTTTGATGAAGTCAATATCTCTGTATCGTTTTGTGGCGTCTTTAATGGGTTATCAGCAACTGTATTCTGACACAAAACCATCTGTTTTCTGTCAGCTGCCTTTTTTTCGTTGCCATGCCTCTGGTGACGCCAACGAATTGTATAACTCTGCTGTGTTTCTCTCTGCAGCACTACATCACAGCATCTCTCATTTTCTCCTCCCCCCCCCCTACACACATCGTGTCGTTCCACATCATGAACAAAGCTTTCGCCTAATGAAAATGTGCCCCTCGCCGGCATACATTTTTCTGAGTATCCACGAGACTGTTCTCTTCACACTCCCCACTCCTTGATTGTCGGAAAAGTATTTGTGCACGCAAACACACGTACAGATGCGAGGAAAATTAGGACAGATTTATCGTGAGCTTGGATGGGCACGCAGTTCTCTCTGTCGCGCCTCTACTCTTCAGTGGGGGGGGGGGGGGGGNGGG
>AUXJ01000855.1:0-11538 GCA_000482205.1 Herpetomonas muscarum
ATATATATATATAATGTTTCAAGTCAGTGTTGGGATAAAAAAAAAGGTATTCGGAGTGTGTATAATTTTACAAATTTGCATCGTGTTATTGGGGGAGGTGGAGGGGTAATGCAAGGCATCATTGTCACGTAAGGGGGGGGCGTGGTACAGCAGTGTTATCTGAGTAGGACGATAGCTTGTCCTGATAGAAAAGCATGTTCCTAGCTCAAGTAAAACGCTTAAAAGAGGAAAGGTTTTGCACCAAGATGTGTTTTTTCTTCGCGAGCTAGCCCCCCCCCCCCCCCCCCGCAACGACGGACGCTGGGAGAACAGTACAGCACATCAAGTTTCCTAGGTACGTGTGAATTCTCGCTGCTGCGGAATAAAATTCGCTTTATCTGGTTTGAAAAGTGGCAGTTTTCGATTTTAAAGTTATGTGAAGGAGTGATGCGCCATCACACCTCTAACATGTCATGTCGTTGCGCAGGCGTGGTCTTGTACGACTACGCGGCGTCGTCCTCTGCTTCGTCAAAACCAAACCCGGAAAAGAACGGGTCTTCCCTCGGGGCCACGTTCGTCTGAGCTGGGGGCTGCTCAGAAATGGACGGGGTTTCTGCAGGTACAGCTGACTCCTCCAAATCGGGTTGGACCGCAGCGGTGGTGGGCACCGAATTGAGGACCCCCTCCTCATCCTCATCCCCCGCTTGGTGCACGGCTGGGTGTGCGTCGTCGTCGTTAGACGAATGGGGAACTGGCTCTGGCGCCGGATCTGGAACGGTGCCTAGCATCCCGCCTGCCGCCTCTTCATCTTCAGCAGGGGGAAAGGGCTGCGGTACGTCCGCGCTGACCAGAGGCTCCACCGTCGCCTCGCCGACATCAACTGTGTCACTCTCCACAGGTAACGGCAATGAAGGGTCCTGAGGGTCTTCCTCGTCCCCAGGGGCCCCACAGTCCTCTGTAGGAGCGGCGGCATCACCGAGCTCGTCGGCGGTGGTCTGGTCCGCTGGCGTGAGTGCTGGGTCTGGGGTGGGCATGGGAACGGGCGCGTGGTTGGCGTCGTCGGCGTCAGTCGGGGACGGAGAGTCGAAACTGAAGCCGTCAGCGTCTGCAGCCTCCTCGTCCGCTCCGAGAGCCGCCGCCGACGCGACAGGCGCTTCGCCTGTCTCGTACTTGTCGTCATCCATCCCTGCGCTATTATTCCCCTCACCGTCGTTATCGACATACACATTGTCCTCGCCGGTTTCGCCGTTGGTCACTGCCACTGCATCGGTCTGGCCCTCGACGGGGGGTGGGAGCGTGGGCACTTCTGCTGCTGCTGCCGCTGCTGCTGCCGCTTCCGCTTCTTGCTGAGCTTGCTGACGTTGGCGCTCCGCGTCTTCCTCGCGCACGCGCTGTTCCTCTAGCTGTCTCTCTGCGTCGGCCGTGGTGCGGGCAAGTTCCGCCTCGAGCCTCTTTTGCTCGTATTCCTGCTTGAGCTCGTCGAGCTGCGCGGTGAGTTGCTCCAACTTGGCCTGCAGGGGATCCCGCTGCTTCTCAACCATTGCCTTGACCTCCGACTGGATCTTGTCCAGCTCGAGCTTGCGCATCTTGGCCGACTGGGACCGCTTCGCCGCGTCCAGGTTCTGCTGGAGAAGCGTCTTCTTTGTTGCCTCCGCCTCGGTGACTTTAGCGTCAATGTCCTCCACAGCAAACTGCGCGTACCAGTCCAGCTCCTCCTGCGCAGTGCGGCCGGCAGTCTGCAGTCGCTCCCATTCCGGAGAGGACTTATCGACGGCCTCACGGATGGCCTTGTAAAACGTTTCGTGCAGCTCCTCGCTAGAGGGTGGGAGGACGGGGAACGCGGTGGGCGCGCCGGCACCGCTGAGAGTGGCAGAAGCAACATCCTTCGCCGCATCGTCAAGGTCGCAAATGGCGCTGACGAGCGCCGTCGTCGACGGGCGTCGGTGACAGGCTTCGAGTATGTGTAGTGAATCCCGAAGGAGGAGGAGGCGGGCAAGCAGCGCCACCTTGGTGCGGTCTGCCTTAAGAGGCTGATACACCTCACTGTTCATGGTGGCTAGGTGGGCGTTGGCCGCCGACTGGAGCGCGTCGACGCGGCCCTTGTACAGACCCAGCACGCGGCGTTCAATCGCCGAGAGAAAGTACCCCTCGTCTCCACCCTCTTCCGGCTGGTCGCCATTGCCCTCCTGGCCGGCGCCGCTGCCATCCTCCACCTCCTCATTCCCACCGCCCACCGTTAGGCAACCAAACCTGGCGAGCAGCAGCTTTGCCAGCATGGTGGCCTTCTCGGGGTCTGAGGCGAACTTGCCCACATCCTCCACAGACTGGATGCTTTGGGCGAGACGGCTGTTAGAGGCCACGAGGGCGGCCATGGCTGCATGCTGCGACGCCACCTGCGCCTGCAACTCCATCAGTTTGGCTGACAGTGCTTGTTGCGCGTCGTCGATTTGGCCTTCGCTCTCGCTGGGGCGGCTAACTGTCCGCAGGACGTCGGCGACCTTGGCGTGGCTGTCGAGCATCAGCTGCTCAGTTAGTGTTGGCAGGATCGTACTTGCGCTGTCGTCGTCGCCGCCAACGGGGGCCGCGACCCCACCATCGAGGCTAGCCACCTTCCCGTCGATGAGGAGGTCGAGTCGATTTCCGGTGAGACGCTCGCTACCGAACATCCCCTGCCTTGCCTGCCTGCGCAGGAAGAGCAGCTCCCGGAGGAGCTCTTCCTTCATCTTCTCCAGGCTGTCCACCTCGCCCCGTAAGCCTGCCAGACGGCCCACCGGGACGTTCACCGCGTGGCCACCACCACCACTGCCACCCCCTGCTGTAGCTGATGTCGTGGTCCCCGTAGTCGGGGCGGCATTTGGCGCCGCTCGCGCAGCCACAATGGCGGCCAACGCTGTCTGGAGGGTTGTGAGGCGGTCGCGCAGCGCAGCATTCTCCCCCGCCACGTGCAGCTCGGCCACGGTGGACGCCGATCCCAGGAGCGCCATATCGTCGCTGTGAAGCGACTGTGCTGCCATCAACGCCCAATCCTTCTCGAACCCGCGCAGCTCGTACTCCGCGTCCTCGATGGCCTCCCGCCTCTCGGCCAGAAGAGTCTGGTACTGGAACAGATGGGCATTGTGTTGGGAAAGGTGTTGCAGCTGCCTGGCCATATTCACCAGCAAACCACGCTTTTCGCGCGTGGGGATGTACTGAAGAGCAGGGAGGAGACGCTCAATGACCGCGACTTCACCCGCAACAGCGCTACACCCCTTAGCAGCGGATGCGGCACCGTCCTTGGCAGTATCCTCGAAGCGCGGAATCTCCATGCTTGTGACATCAAACGGGAGGAGGGGCGGCGCGGGCTGCCCATTGCCTTGCCCGCCCACGCTCGACGCAGCTCGCCCGTCCGAGGGGAGGTGGCGTAGCTTTGTCACGCGTGCCTCCTGCTGCCGCAGCCGTTGCGTGGCCTGCGCGATACGGAGGAGTGCCGCCGCCACCCGTGGGTCCCGTTCCACTGTGGCCCGCACGCGTTCCTCGGTGAGAGGTGCCACAGAGGAGGGTGGTGCAGCTTCCGATGATGCAGAAGCCCGGGCGGCGGCCTCCGCTTCCTTGGCCACCGCAGCCAGCACGCTCTCTTGGAGGGCGATGAAGTGAGCCAAGGCGGCCGCCTCAGCCTCCGCGACGCGCAGCTCCAGGGAGTACCGGCCGCTCGACGACGCAGAGGTCGCCTCCAACTCGGACAGCCGTAGTGCTATCTCGGCCGTGTTGTCGACACTCTCCTCTCCGTCATTCTCACCCTCCGCGCCACCGTCCTCGTCGTCGCCCCCGCCCTCTTCACCCACTTCCTCCTCATTTTCGGCCTCATTGTGATCAACACCGACCTCCCCTGTAGTGCCATCACCCCCCTCGCCGTAATGGTCATCTGTAGCAACTTCACCCTCCTCTTCGTTCGCTGGCTGGTGCGACTCCCCGTCAGGAGAATGATCACCTGTTACCGCAGCGACGATGCCCGTGTCCTCCTCCGCTGCTACTTCGCCATCATCATCGTTACCGCCGTCTCCGTCGTCCCCGTCGTCAAAGGCGTATCCGCTAACAGGAACGTGACTGCTGCCACTGGGGGGGAGGGTGGACGCGGATGGCACCGGTACCTGTCTTGCAATCGCGACCTCGGCCTCGGCCTCCTCCTCCCTCGGGCGCTTCTCCCCAGCCAGCCCACTTCCGCCCAAGGGCGCCGGCGCAGCAGCAGTCGCAGGACCCCCCGGCGCGTTCACCGTCTCAAGGGCGTCCGTAGCTGGCACGTGCTCCCCCTCCTGTTCTGCGAAGGCGTTCTCCTCATCGGCGCCAAAGAAGGACATGCCGCTCCTTGGCACGCACTCCTCACACTAATGATGATGGGAAAAAAGGAAATAAAAAAGAGAGAGTATATCTATGCGTGCCACCGGTCACGCCTCCCCTGCGAAGGTGTGGATATGTGATACAGTGCTCGCTTGCAATGCTCAGGGGGTTGTCAACTGATTATCGTTTTAGTTCTGAATGAGATCTTTCCACCTTTGCTGAGAATATATATATATAGAGAGAGAGAGTGGAGGGTTTCTCGAAATCCGGTGTGGTAGGAGAAAGGAGAGGGGGAGGGAGAGAAGCGGTGTCAACACATCCCTTCGCGGAAGGTGGGAAAATCAGGAGATTATAATCATCAGTTAGCAGGGGAGAGAGAGGAAGGTACCTGCTCTTTCATTTCCTACTGCAGAGCGATACGCTCCTGTACCGCGCGCGGAATCCACAGGAGTGTCCCCTCATACAGAGAACATGCGGGCCTTTCTATTTTCATGCTGAGTAGCATGCAGCGTCCAAAATGTAGGACTGTGACTGTCTGTGTGTGCATGTGTGCATTTTGTTACTTTGATATTTCTGTGTGGAGTATATTTCCACGACATTGAGGAAGTCTGCGGCTGCCTAAGAACAGGGTAGTGGTAGTTGTGGTGAGGTGGGGAAGGGGGAGATGAGGGGCTATGGGGTATATATATATATATATATATATAATAGTAAAGTACGATCATAAAAGAAAAAAAAGGAGGATGGACCAAATAAAAAAACACGACACAGGCTTTACTTTGCCCCCCCTGCAGTATTCACCGACTGCGCACGTTGCTTGTACTACCCAGGTAGGTTTCTTCACCGTGCATAGTGTAGAAACGATACTCAGACCAGGAAGGGGGAATATTACGGATTGATTTTTTTTTGGCTTTAAGATAAAAATGAGACAGTGTACACGCGCAAAACGAAATAACAGAGAGGAGGAAAAAAAAGAACCAATAAAGTAAGAGAGGGCATGACAATGTCAAGAACATTGTAATAAAGAAAGAGTGGAAAACGCACTGGAATCAAGAGGAGAGAACATATGAAACGGACGTAAGGAAAAAAAAACTATGTGTCATAGAATATATTTTTTATTATTATTTGCGGGGACGAAGTCATGGAGAAGGAGGTAGTGGAAAGAGACAGCAAAAAAAAAAGAGAACCGAAGGACGGGAACGAAGGAAATAAGAGTAACAGAAAAGTGAAGCAAGGGGAACGGAGGAAATTTGAAAATGGAAAGACACGCAGGTGTGTGTGTGGTGGGGGTGGGGGGGGGGGCAATAAGAAAGCGTATGAGTTTCCACGGGGATAGTCGAAGAGGCAAACACCAGCTCAGCTCATACGAGAAACCACAGCAATGCGTATACAGAAGAGTACCAATAAACACCAATAGCGAACGGCAACATCGACAGAGATAAGAGGCTGAGGGGATTGTGGGAGGGGGGGGGGGGTGACAGCAAATATACAAAAAGGGAGGATTGCGTATATGAATAGACATATGGATGAAGCAAAAGAAAATCCATAAATATGATACACACGCAGCCTCCCCTCTCCATCAATGTTGGTGTATGTACGCTCCAACGTCGACATGCACCTGGCAATAGGAGGGGGGGGGGGGGAGAAAGAAAAAAAATGAGAGAGAGAGATAGTGGGAGAGTAAGAAAAAGAGATAATTCAGAGTGGTAATTCACCAGGACGTTACATGGAAGCGAAGGGTACAGAGGAAGGTGACGGATGGATCGAAGAAGGAGCGCATCCCGCAGTTAATGGAACATCCAGAAGTCATCAAAGAAAGAGGAAGCCATGTTTATAGATGAGGAAAGAAACACGGGAAAGAAAAGGTCCACGGGCGGGAAACAGAAACGCACTCGCACGCGGCTGAAAGCACGGTGAAATGAAAATGAAAGATGAGAACGCGATTCAAACGGTGGGAAGGAAAGGAGTGTGTGTATGAAGTGATACGCAGGTACACGCTTGCGTGGGCTTAGATGCGTCGCTACAAATGCAGGTGGTCATCTGTCGCAGCGGACTGAGTAAGAAGCAACACCGAAAAGACAGGCGTTCGAGTGACACAAGTGGGAGGGGGGGGGGGGGGGCAATCGATCACAAGTAAAGCAACACATCCGCATTTAACCATGTTCCCATTCTTCTTCTCTCTATTTTCTTTAAGTGTTTCTGCAACACGTATGCTACTTATCTGCCTCCTTAAATTCCGCGTTGGGCGTTGCGATGGGGTGCAGGAAGCTCTGTCGCATCTGGGTGAAGAGCAGGTAGTCCTCCGCCGCGCGCTTCGCTAGTTGGTCCCTGTGCGGCTTTGTTGCCGGGATGATAGGGTGAAGAAAGGCGTCGCCGGGGGGCGGGGTCGCGATTCCGCGGCTGCTGCCGCCTCGTATGATGGGAGGGTCTCTGCCGGACGATGGTCTAAAGCCGCTGATGTCGGTGCTATGTGCGGCGGACTGCCCGGAGGTGCCCATGGATGGGGCGAAGGAGGAGGAGGGGTCCAGGGATGCGCTTACCACGGTGCCGAGGCCGGCGCTGGGCGGGCTGCTCTTCATGTCGTCCGTGGCGGTGAGGCCGTAGTCGTCGCTGCGCCGCGACCCGTATGGGGGGCCGCTGCGCCGCAGTGTGGCATCGGGGGAGGTGCGTGCGCCTAATGGGTCGCCCATCTCGTCATCTTCGACGCTGCAGTTGTTCAAGTGAGCATCCAGGAGGGAGCTGCTACGGCTGCTGCGCGGCTGCTCCTCCCTTTCATCATCGCCGTCGCCGTTGGGTGCGCGGGGCGTCCCGCTGCTGCTGTTGGAGCCGCTACTGGCATGCCCCAAATGGCTCAAGCTGGCCTCGGCACCACCACCGCTGCCGGTGCTGTTCGCATGCCGGTCGCGACCCTTCCGCCTACTGGAGGAGCTGTGTGTCGCCTCCACGTTAGGCGGCACGTTGACAAAGGAGGAGATGCGACTGAGGATGGGGTATGCGCAGGCCATCAGCGGCGCCGACTGGTTCCCCATCGCGCTGCTCGTCGTGCTACTGGAGCAGAGGGACGTGGGACACGTCAGCGCGGAGCTTTCCCGCGCCCGCGTCCGCGGGGTGGTCATGGTGAGAATCGACTGCAAGGGGATCGGCGGCGTGGCGAGATGGAGGCCGCTGCCGCCGCCCAAGGACGACGACGACGGCACCGGAGTTGGCATGCTGGTGCGTGGGTGGGTGACGAGTGGGAACGCTGCAAGGGCGTCCTCCGCCGTTGGCGAAGGGGTGATGGGGATGTCGGCTGCATAGGTAGGGGAGCAGCGGCTCGAGGACGTCGTCGAGGCGTCCACGACCTCGTAGGGGCTGAAGCGCACGACCCGCAGCCGCCCCGTCGACGACGTGGTGGAGCGGTAGCTCGCGACGCTGCTCGGGACGGAGGTCACGGAGAGGTCCCGTTCCAGCGGCGTCCGCGGGGAGCGCCCGCGGAAGTACCGCGGCAGGACGCTGCGGCGCGCGCTGCGGATGGCGGAGAGGTGCTGCTCTATTGTGTCGGCGGGGGCGGGGGCTGAGGCGAGGGCGCCGTCACTGCCGCCTGCCGGGCCGTCGTTCGGGTCGATGGCCACCGTCAAGGGGCTGCTATCCTTCTCCCTACTCGCAGCCGCAGGGGCCGGTGCGCGCGGTGGCGTTGGCGGCCTCAGCGGCCGAGGCGGCGGTGTCGTGCGCGCCGGCGCTGATGGTGCCGCCGCTGACGCGTCCGTCTGATCGACGGCGGCACGGGGTGGAAACCCGAGACGCTCCATGTGCGCCCGCACCTTCTGCTCGAGGCGGGCGCGGGAGGTGGGGTGACTCACGGTGCGGGCGTCGAAGCTGGCGTCGAGCAGCGCCCTGTTCACTATTTCCTGTGTGGTGACCTGCGCGACCCGCGGCGGTGGCGCCGGCGGGGAGGTTACGACGACGGTGCGTGGGGAGCGCTCGTGGCTGCGTGCGGGGGCCCCGTTGCGGTGGGCCAACGCCGACGGCGGCGGCGAGGCTGCCACGGGAGTCCTCGACGGCGGTGGCGTCTTGCGCTGGGCCGGCGACGCACCAGCACCTGCGACTGTGCTTGTGGTGGTGGAAGACCGTCTGGGCGTTGTCGTCGCTCCTCCTCCACCTGCTGTTGCTGCTGCGGACGTGGTGGTGGGTGTGGGCACGTCCGGTGGCACGGGTGTGGAGGCTCTCAGGCGATCGCCCTGGAGGGAGCTGCTGTCCATCGACTGCAGGGAAAAAATGCTGTCGTAGTCGTTGTCGGAGTTGCCGGCGGGCTGCGAGGAGGGGCGGGGGGCGGTGTTGCGTTGGAGGATGATGCGGGGCAGCAGCAGCGAGCCGTGCCGCAGTGATGTGTTCCCGGCCGCGTTCCTGGTGGAGTCGTCGCTGCTGACGCGGAGGTGGGGCGGGGAGAGCATCGCCTGCTGCGCGGCGGCGGCGAGGAGGGCGCTGTTCGGGGAGGCGAGGTGCAGCACGGTTGGCGACTGCGTCGTGGTGCCCGGCCCTGGCGCCTCGTCGTCGGTGGGCACACGCGCCGGCTCCGACTCCCGTCGCAGCGGCGGCGGGGCTGCCGAGCTGGCCCGGGGGTCGCTGCATGTCTGGTGGTCAGGGCGCGGCGCAGCGGAGGACGAGTGGCGCGTTCGGGAGCCGCTGCCCTTCCGCTTCGCCGTAGACTGCGCCCCGACGGGTCTCGTAACGCTAACGCCCATCGTTGCTAACCAAACGACAACGAACTGCGGCGATGGAAGGCTCTCACGTGCGCTGAAGGGACACGTACAGGAGGGCGGGAGGGATGATACGTTCGACGGTGCGTTGAGGTGCGCAGAAGAAAAAAAAATGAGCGCAGCGGAAATCAAGCAACCACGAAAGGGAAATATGTTAGAGTGGATGTCAACGAGGGGAACACCAACTGGGAGCAACAGGAGAGAGAGAGTGTGTGTATATATATAGGTATCCTCCCTAGGCACATGCACTGTCAATAGAGGGTGTGTACTCGCGTAGTAGTGGTAGTGGTATGTGTGCAGCAGTGGGAAAGTGGAAAGGGGAAAGGGGAGGGGGAGGGTTGGAAGACCGTGTGGTTTAAGGAGGAAAGAAAGAAACCGACGCGCGTGAAGCAAGGGAGGAGAATTAGAGAATCGAGTGGAGGAGGAACAGCAAAAAGGAAAAAGAAAGCAAAGAAGCAGGGAAAAGTCAGTTGCTTGAATTAACGACAATAAAGGAAAGAACACAGCTGTGCCGAAAGTACGGGCTTTCCTTCCCCTAGAGGTGTCCAGCACCAAAAAGAATGAAAAAACGATGAGAATGCAAAGGGCCTGAAGGACCAGGGAGTCGATGGGACAGAGGGCAAATAAAAAAAAGAAAGTGGTAAGAAAAATAAAAACAGAATCAGCCTCTGTACTAGTATGTGTAGTGAAAAAGACCACACGCGGAAAAGTAATAACACGCACACAAAGAGGAGGAAGAAAGGGGGGAGGGAAGAGAGCCAAAGCGGTGAGTAGCCGTGAAAGGTGCGTTCTCTAACGGTAATACTAACGTGTTGCCTCTCGAGTGGAAAACAACAGCAACGACAACCTAATGAGGAGAGAGAGAGAGGGAGAGAGATGGAGGAAGAAAAGATAACACGCGCGCGCACGCAAGACAACACACGGATTGCCCGTAAGTATGCAGTTGGGGGGGGGGGGGTGAGGGAGGGGATAGATTTGAAATAAAAAGAGAGTACGGTTCTTGTGATGGTGGAGGGGGAGAGCTACGTGTGTATGCGAACACTCATACAAAAAGACGTATTAGTAGTGAAACAGGATCAACTGGGGGAAGTTGAAAGGGTCGATGAGTCCTCCGGGGAAGAGGAAAGAACAGAACGGACGAAAGCACAAGAGCTTAAAAATAAAAAATGAGATCAGACACAGGGTTGAAGCGACACCAAAAGGAAGATTTACTTTGGTTGTCCGTATGTATGTGTATGTATATTATATATATTTATATATGTATAGGGAGGAAGAAAAAAAAACAGGGAAGAGATATTTGTGTGTGCTTGGGTGTATAAAAGGGGAAAAAAAGAAACTTGAGGGAGGAGAGGGAGATTGAAGCAAAAATCAGTTGGTGTAAAGTGTTTTCTTAAACAGACAACGGAAAGCGGCGACACGACCGTACGGAGACGAACTTATTTGTAGAGGCAGGTTAAGAAAACAAAATGCAATATATGGGGGGGGGGGGGAGCGAAGTAAATGAAAACAAAAGGTAGGTAGACGAACGGAGAGTGTATATAAAGCGCTCGTGCCTACTTGCTTCGAATGGTGCTAACGTACGCGACAGCGGGGAAAGAGGTCGGTGGGGGGGGGGGGGGGGGGAAGCACGAAAAGAAAGGAAGACGAAAAGCAAAAGTGAAAATAGGAATAAATGGGTTAACTAGCGGCGGCTCCGTACATACAAAAGGAAAACAGACAGGTAAAGGACTGACAGACTATCAACAGCACAATAAAGTAGTTGCGGCGATGAAAAAAGATGGCGAAGTTCAGTAAAAAGAGAAAAGGAGCCTGATAGTATGAAAGAAGCCAATATACGAACTGAGCAGAGACACAGGGGACGTAGGAAAGTGAACCCAAAGCACACAGAAGGAAAAGATACGCAAAAAAAATGAAGAGCGAAAGAAGGGAAAAAAAACAAAGGAAATGAAAGTGACTAGTGGAATGTAGGAAAATAGACGCACTCGATGATGAACGCGGAGGCGTGCAGTTTCTGCTCGCCTGAGGGGAGAGGAGAGAGAAACAGAGAGAGAGAGGAGAAGCGAAAAGGAGCGATTGGGTTGAAAGAAGGAGAGGAGCCCTGAACCTACAGCTCTCCACTACCAATGGAAAAGTAGCTACAAAAAGTTGCTAGTGACAGCCTTTCCGGTATTTCAGTAGACTGAGGAGAAGAAAAATTAGCGGAAGCGAATAGTAGTGAGGGAGAAAAAAACAATCAGGAGAGGAGGCCAATATAGAAAGAGAGAGAGGGAGAAGAGAGAAAGAGAAGATAAACAGCGAAAGAGATGGTGTGAAATGATGGTTCTGATAGGCTCTTTACGTTTTAATACCCCTTGCAACGCCCTTTCTTTATATATTTGTATATATTTTGTTTCAGTTCAGTTGCGAAGAGGTACGGGAACAGATAGTATCGCTTTAGTGGCCGTACGATCCCAAACAAAGAGGAAAACAGAATAGTGAGAGGGGGGGGAGGGGGGGAGGGGGAGGGGAGGGA
>AUXJ01000866.1:0-12829 GCA_000482205.1 Herpetomonas muscarum
CCTTTCGTAGTATGCAATGTGTCTGATCGTGTCGGTGTTCTTATTATCACCTTTATGATCACCCCCCCCCCCCTCCCTCCTCCCAGCTCTTCTGTTCACCTCTCTCTCTCGTGCGGGGGGGGGGGGATAGAACAAACGTTTCTCCCCAGTCGAACACATTTTTTCGTCTTCTCGCAGTGATGGATGCTGTCAGTACCCCAAATCACGCAGGAGCAGTCGATAAAAATTTTATATATTAGCTGCCCTCGGCGACCGCCTCCCACTCGCCAAACCGCTGCGAGCTCCGCAAGACCCTCTCCCACCGCTGCTGTGCTGCGGTGGAGGTGGAGGTGGAGGTGGAGGTGTCGTTGCCGCCCCCGCGCAGCAGGAAGGTGCGGGACGGGGTAGGGAGGTCCAGCCAGTGCCTCTCAAACTTCGCCAGCGACGCGGTGTGGCGGTCGAACGCGGCGACGGCCTCCGCGTCGGCGGCGTGGCAGTCTGCCGCGATTTTTGCCAGCGCCGCTGCGGCCGAGGAGTTGTGCCGCAGGACGGCCAGCGGGTGCCCTCGCTGCAGGAGGAAGCGGAACAGGCCGCGATTCTCGTAGCGGCTGAGGGCGGCGAGCGCGCCGTGCAGCTGCGGGCTGTGGCGCAGGAGGTCACGGAACCCCTCCCCCTCCTCCGCACCCTTCTCGCCTTCATCGGCGATCGCGACGCTACTCCCATTATCATTCGCATTTGCGGCGCCCTTCTGCGGACGCTCCAGCGCCGCGGCGAGGTGGGCGAACGCGACTGGCGGGGGCGTTGGCAGCTCCTCCAGCGGACCCCACGCCACACCACCGCGAGGGGGGGCGCGGAGGAGGAGTGGGTACCCGTCCGATCGCAGCACCACAAGCTCCCTCCGCCCGCCGCACGACGCCGCCGCAGCGTCGAGAAGCTGCTGCGGCAGGGCGGCCGCGACGGCGCGCGCCCGCCCCATCGCCGTGTCGTCCGCCGCGCCGAGGTCGTGCTCGACGGCGTAGAGTGCCTCCCCCTCAACCGCGGCCTCGTCGCCAAAGGAGAACAACTCCTCCAGCGCGGCGCGCACGTCGTCGTCGCTCGTGTACGCGCTGCTGCGGTAAAGAAACCGCTGCAGCGCCGTCGCGACGGAGCCCTCCGCCTCCGCCTTCCCCTCCCCCGCGCTGCCACCGGCCGCCTCGCCGTCCTGCCTCTCCGCCGTCTTCAGCGACACGACCGGCATTTGGCGCTGGTACATGGCGTAGGCCACCTCACCGCTCAGCAGCCCCTTTCCCGACGACGTGATGAAGCACTCGAACTGCCGAAGGAACGGCGTCGCGTTCTGCACGACGCGCACCGTATCAGCCCGCTCCGCCTCCCACAGCTTCAGAAAGGACAGAGGGTCCTGGGACGAGACGCCATGCTCGGAGAAGAGGGGCGAGGCGCGATCAACAACGCGGATGTTGGCAGGGCACACGCGGCCCGCCACCTCCTGGATAATCTGCAGGTGCCGCGACGACGCCACGTCGGCGTAAACTGTTAGCTGCTTTAGAACGGACGACATTATGTCTGTGTGTCTGTCTGGTGGGGGGGGGGGGAGGTAGAAACAAAGAAGAAGAAGAAAAACGGTGGAGATCAACAAAATAAAAGGGAGAGTCGATGAGATCCGAATGTTCTCAGTTCTATGGTGTCACGTATGTATGTATGGGATGTATGGGATGTATGGGATGTATGGGATGTGTATGAGTGTGTACGTTCTATTGGGTAGCGACGGAAGCCTTCGGTCCGTGCAGCCGCGCAAGATCTTTTTTTTAATAGGTAAACGACCTCTATGTGTGGCTGTGCGCTGTCAAGTGATATGTTCCACGATCTATTCAAAGGGCAGAAGAGAACAAAGGAGAGGTGCAAGTGCACGTGCGAGTGGAAGAGCAAGGGCAAGTTGCCGTATGCAAGACAGACAAACTGTGAGTAGATGCAGAGATCTATAGATATATAAGGACGATGCATGGGGAACTAGTTCTATCCGTCCGCGATATTCTTTTTTTCGTCGCATGCGTGTGTGTGTGTGTGTGTGTGTGATCCCTCATCGACGAGTCGTCACTGCTCTTTCACTTTAATACACATCGCCATCCCCCCCCCGCCCAAATGAGGCTTCGTTTGCCTTTAAACTTGTGTTTTTAAAAAATAGATTCTGTGCGTTTTCTTTTTTTTGCGTAACACCGTCTCCCTCTCCCTTACCATTCTTCCTGTCTACCCATTCATCTCCTCATGATTCGCTGCTTCTGTTTCATGTACAGCAAAACATAAAATACAGACGACGGAGAGGAGGGAAGGAAGAGGGAGAAGGACAAGATCGAGAGAGAGAGAGAGAGAGAGATGATCACAGCGTGTCTGGAGATAATGCCTCGTCCGCTGCCTCAAACAGCGCGTCCTGCATCCGGGCGACCTGCTGCTGCTGCTGCACCAGCGCCGACACCGCCTGCATCAGCTCCTTCGACGTATACGTCGCGGTGGGGAGCAGCACGAGCCCCACCGCGTAGACCAACGCCCACTTCACGACGCTGTAGGGCAGCACGCGGAAGAGCATCTTCACGACCCACCGTGACCACGGCGTCGCCGCCATCGCGCCTGCGGTCGCCTCGGTGAGGCACAGGTCGTCGAGGTGCCAAAAGAAGGCATAGGCGGCGCTGGCGACAACAGCGGCGGCCGCGACCGTCAGGGCGATGCGCAGCCGCAGGATCAGCAGCGGCGTCGCCTGCTCGTCGCGGAGGACCAGCAGCCACGCCCGGAGCTCCGACGGCGTCATAGCAGCAGCCGCGACGCTGTCGCCAATTTCCTCGTCGTTGCCGTCGCCGCTGCTTTCAGTGGGGCTTGCGGCAGTAGCACCGCCGGCCGTGGCGGCCTCGTCCCCTTCCTCCCCCTCTCCTGCGGAGGATTCGGTGGAATCTGCGTGCGCGGCGGGGGGGCTGGTAGATCGCGCGACGGGCCTCCCCTCCCGCCCGCCCTCCTGAAGCTGCTGATTACGCTGCCTCTCGGCCGGCGTCGACGATGACGACGACGACGGTGGCGGGGGGGCGGTTGCCGCCCCGCGGGCGAGCATCACCGCGGCGGCGCGCCACGTCATCGCGTCCCACGTGAAGACCCACGCGACGGCCGCGACGCCGCCCGCACACGGCAGCAGACGCCACACGACGAACCGCCGCGCCGCGGTGACGACAGCCCGCAGCCACATCATCGCCTCGACGGCGACTGCGCTGGCGGTGTAGTGGGCGCAGTGCCCAACAGGCGGCAGCAGCGGTGGCAACGCCGCGACGCGAGCCGACGACGCCCCTCCACCGCTGCCGCTGCTGCTGCTGCTGGTGCTTCCACGACGAGCATCGCCGGGGGGGCCGTGCCACCGCCGCCTCGCCCCCTCCCGCCGCAGTTTCTCCTCCAGGACGGCGCTGTAGTGCTGCAGGTCCTCGAGCTGGCTCAGCTCGCCGGGGCTCCAGGCCGCGTTCACGGGGAAGGGGAAGCGGTTGTCTGCAGTCCCAGCCCCGTCACGAGTGGGGCGGGCAGCACCGCCCCTACGCCTCCGCCCGTCCTCCGCAGAACCCCTCCACGCGCTGTCCGTCGCCGTCGTTGCCTCCTCCCCTGCGCGGCCCCCCTCCCCCTCCCCCTCCCTCGGGGTGAGGGGGGCGGGGGGGAACTCCTCTCGGTAATGCAGAAGAAATGAAATGTACGTGTCAGGGCAGCCGCGGCCGAACTTTTTGCAGGGCGTGTGAACGCCGAGGGAGCGCGGGGGGTCCGGCAGCGCCGGTGCCACTTCCGATGGGGGCACATCCCCCTCCGTGCGCTGCTCATCGCTCACGACGGCAGCGGGGAAACTGCCCTCGCCATCGCGCTGAGGATCGTGATGAATGTGGTTGGTGATCTCGCAGCCGGGGTCGCTGCTGCTGCTTGCGGTCGCCTGGCGGCGCTGGTGGTGGTGCCGCAGCCGCGAGAGGACATCGTCGCGCAGCGCGCGAACAAACGCATCTCGTGCCTTCCCCGGCGGCGGTACGTCTGCCAAAACGACGCCAGCCGCAGATGGGAGGGCCGCAGCTAAACCACGCGAGGAGGACGACGCCATCGCCGTCGTCGGAAGCAGCAGCAGCAACGACAACAACACCACCACCACCATCAGCAGCACCGCTGCGGCAGGTGCGGGGACGAGCGAAGCAAACGTGGGGGTGGCACTGCGAGCCACTGCTACTGCTGCCGCCGGGGCTGAAACCCGTGAAGAGGGAAAAGAATGTCGAGGCATGACCCGTTACTTTGTTGCTGTCGTTCACCTATGATATTGTGGTTTTTTTCTTCTTCCGCTCGTTCTTGCTGTATGTCTTTATGTCTGTATGTACGCACGTATGTATGCGTGTGTGTGCGTGTGGTTAGGAATTGCTGAATCTACTGCTACGTCTGCTGCACCTTTTCTGTTTGATGTTGTTGTCGGTGGAGCACAACATTTGCTTTTTTTTGGCATGCATTATTATTATCATTAATATTGTCGCACGGGGGGGGGGGGGGATTTACACGAAAGAGGGGAGAAGAGGGAAAAAGACACAGTGTGAAGGGAGTAGGAGGTGACGAGGAGGACAGCGAAAAAAAAAGTGCCCACATCGAAACATATTTACCGGACCCGAACATATATATACATTTATATATATATATATGTATATATGGGCTGCAGCACCTGTGTATTTGAGCTTTGGCGACAGGGACGGCGCGCAGATAAAAGGCACGATATGCAAGGGAGAGCTGTGCGGGGTACAGGGGCTCTGCCAGACAAGGAAAAAGCTGAAGCCACCACCAGCGGTGACATCGTGCTGAACACAGCTAACTGAACAAATGTGTGTGTGTGGTAGGCAGCGTGATATTTTGTTGTTGTTGTTGTTGTTGCTGTTTTCTCTCGTGCCCGTCCGCATGCAGATACGTATACATATACACAATCTTTTCCGTGTTGTATTCATTTCACTCCTCCTTGCTGTTGCTGCTGTTGCTGTTTTTTAGCTTCGACACGAACACGCCTCAATAGGCATACACAACTGTCATAGATATATATATCCATATATATATAAATATATATATATATGTGTGTGTGTGTATATGCCGATTCGACTATTTGCTGCTGCCCAACTGTTCACGTACACACGAGCGCATCTTCTCCGTTTTGCTCGAGCAGTAACACAGAGCTGCACGAAAGAGGTAGAGAAGGGGGGCGGGAGGGGAGAGAGAAAAATAAAAATCAAGAGCAGTGGCCACGGATTAAACGATCTCTGCATGCGTGCGTGCGTCTGTGTGTGGTGGGTGGGGGGAGGGGGGCTTTTAACACACTTCCAAGCAACAAACAACGCGATCAAATATCTCAACCACACGTACAAAAAAAACACCATTAGAGCTCATCTAACTATCGATATATGAGTGAACACATCTTCCACGCGCACAGGCACAAGAACAAAATGGCGGGGGGGGGGGTGATAGCAAAAAAAAACGC
Source organism: Herpetomonas muscarum (assembly GCA_000482205.1). NCBI lineage: Eukaryota > Euglenozoa > Kinetoplastea > Trypanosomatida > Trypanosomatidae > Herpetomonas > Herpetomonas muscarum. The sequence continues at coordinate 5,486 of AUXJ01000866.1, forward strand.
ACGACAAGCATCCAATCCAAAAGGGGTTATGGGGAGCTAACAGTCCAAGAAGAAGGATCGTCAGAGCAGCGAATAAGAGGGAGGGGAGAGAGGGAGGGAGGGAGGGGGGGGGAGAGCAAGGAGCGGGAGTTAGTATAGAGGGCAATAAGAAGGAAGCACTGTTGGGTCCCCACCCCTCCCCATCCTCATGATCCTTGACACGCTTTTCTTTCCCCCCCCCCCCCCACGCGAATCCTTCTATAGGTACAGGAGGCTGAGAATGTGCTCGGCAAGGAACCGCTTCACCTCCTCCGGCGACTCGACCGGTGTCGTGTACGTCGTGTCGGCCCCCGCGCTGCTCTGCCCCGCCCTCGACGGGTCGGCGGCTGCGTCGGTGCGTTGGGTGTTGGCGAGGGAGCCCTGATTCGACGCCCCCGCCTCATCGCTGCTCGACGAGGCGGGGACGGAGGGGAACCCGCCGGGGCCGCTCGCGGTCACTGGCGCGGCGGAGGGGACGCGGCCGCTGGGCGACGCGGGGTCGAGCGGCGCCGAGGAGGACGTGTCGTCCGGCGACAGCGTCGCGCTCACCGACGGCGGCGAGGTCAGCGTCGGCTCCGGCACGAGCGCCCCGCCACCGCCGCTGACGAGTGGCAGCAGCAGCGGCCGCGGCCCGGCGACGGCGCCGGCCGACGGTGGCGACAGTGACGCTGCCGCCGCCCCGCCGGGGCCCTGCGGCGCCGGTGGCTGCTTTGGCATTTCGCTCGGGAGCTTTCTGCGGAGGACGGCGCTGCTGCGGTGTGGCAGCCGCACGCACGCGAGAAACATCTCCCCCTCCCGCAGGGGCAGCTGGCGCTCGCCCTGCTCGAGGATGGGGGAGATGACATACTCCTGCAGCAGCTCCACATCGGCGCGCCGCTCGTCGCGAATGTCGCTCGTGTTGCGCAGCGCCGCCGCCGCACGGGGAGCCGCGCCGCCCTCCTCCTCGCCGTTCTCCTCCTCCTCGCCGCTGCCGCCCGTGGGGTCGGTGAAGACGGCGTCGTAGAAGAAGACGCTGGGGAGGCCGAGGTGCTGGTGGCTGCTGTTGTCCGGGGGCAGCGGGGGGAGGGCGCCGTCGGTCGTCGCGAGCGTCGCGAGGGTGTGCGTGAGGGAGAAGGCGCTGTCGGCGAGAGCGTCGGAGCCGGCGGTGGTGGCGGCCGCGGTGCTCGTGCCGCCAACGCTGGGCAGCAGCTCCACCATCCCAAAGGGGGAGGCGGCGCCGGTGGAGAGGGGCTGCGCGCGACGCAGTCCGGACGACGACGACGCCGGGGGGGTGTCGGCGCCGCTGACGCCGTGCGCCGAGAGCGACGAGGCCGTCGCCGCCACGCCGAGAAACCCCTCGCCGTCGCCGCCGTCGGGTGTCGGCGACAGCAGCATCGCCGTCGCCGCTGTGCATGGACGCCGCACCGCCAGCAGCGGGTCGGCCCACAGCTGCTCCTTGCGGCGCTCAATTTGCGCGTACAGCCACGCCCGCGCCTCCGACAGCGCCGCGACGCAGCGGCGGTGGTCGGCCGCCGTGACGGGGCCCATCGCGGAGAGAACGACAAAGTACCCGCCGCGCTCCAGCAGCAGAGGCAGGTCATCGTCGGCTGCGGTGAAGGGGCGGACGGGGGGGAACGCCGAGGGCGATGCTGCTGCTGCTGCTGCGGTGATGACCTCGCAGCTTCCATTGAGACTGGCAGTGCTGCCCATCCGACCCGGAATAAGCATGTTGCCGGCAGAGGCAGCACCAGCGGCGGGGCCGCCGTCGCCATCCGCACCAAACAGCTGCCGGCCGTGATGGTTCTTATTGCGACTGCTGCTGCTGGTGCTGCCGTGGCGGTGGTGTTTGCGCTCCGCCACCACCGCGCGGTGCCGCCCCGCCCCCTCCGGGGTGAGTAGGAGGGACGTGTGTCGCCAGTCCGCCTCTTTTGTCGCCCACGGGAACCGCAGACCGGTCGGGTCGGAGGACAGCTTCGACTCGGCGTGGTCGTCCGTGATCCTCCACAGCCCCTCATACGCCCTCGCCGCGGCGCGGACGGTTCTGTCGTCGCCGTCGCCGTCGCCGTCGCCGTCGCCGCTGCTGCTGCGGATTCGCCACAGGCCCCCTGAGGCGGTTGGCAGCTCGAGCACGACGAGCCGCGGGAAGGCGTCGACCTTGTACGCCGACCGGGCGAGGGAGACGATGAGCTGCCGCGGCACCGTCTGCCGCCCGCGCTCCAGGTCCGCTGGCAGCGCGAGGGGCGTCAGACACAGCCAGTCACTCGGCATCGCCTCAAGCGTCCGCCTGAGGGCCGGAACCGTCTCGTCAAAGCTGAGGTAGACAACCCGCACGCAGCACTGCTGACCTACATCCTCCTCCCCCGCATCGCTGCCGCCGTCGTCGTCGTCGCTGGTGTGCATGTTGTTTCCGTCGTCGAAGGCGCCGCCAAAGAAGGCACCGGAGAGGCCACCGGGCGTGCCGAGACCCTGTGGAGCCGCGGCCGCCACACCGCCCCCGACAAGCGAAGTGAAACGGCTGTTGAGTGCGTCGTCGATTCCGCGTGAAGGGTCTTCCGCCGCAGCTGCAGCGTCATCGCCGTCTCTCTCATTCCCCCTACCCCCATCACCACCCTCCTCCGAATGCTGCTGCTGCTGCTGTTCGCGTGCGAGGCGCGAGTGGTAGCGGCGGTTGCGGCTGTTGATGCTCTGGACAAGTTGGCGAAGGGCTCGCGTGGTGCGCGACATTGCGGGGTGCCAGCCCGCGCCGAAGAAGAGGACGAGGTGCGTCGTCGAGGGGCCGAAGCGAACGGACGCCTGCCGGTGCCACGCCTCTTCCTCCTCCTCCTCCCCCTCCTCCTCTTCGTGGTGCTCTGCATTATCGCCGCTGCTGCCACCCCCACCCTCCTCCTCGCCGCTCGGCCGGCTCTTCTCGGAGAGGCCTAGTTCGCTGCAGGCGCGGGTGTGGCCGTCGAGGATGTCGCCGACGGGCAGCGCGACGGCCGCGAGGCTCTTTATGGGGTGCAGCTTTAGGGAAGGCATCGTCGCGGCGAGTGGGGAGGCCTGCGCCGCGGCAGTCCCCTCCGCCCCGCGCCAGCTCTGCCGCAGCAGCAACTCCGCGTGCGGCGGCTTCGACACGGGCGGCGCCGTCGAGTCGGCGCCGTCGGAGGAGACGCCCCGCGACGACAGCTGCCGCTGGTGCTCGCCCGTTTCCCTCTCGTGCTGCTTTTGCCGCCTCGCCTCGTCGCCACCGCCGTGGGTCCGCGGCAGCGGCCGCGCCCCGTCCTCTGTCGATTCCGCGAGAGACAAGTCGCTGTCGTCAGCCGCCGCCCCACCACCACCCCCACCTGTGGCTGCTGTGGCAGTGGCGACGAGTCTGTTCCATGGAAACTTGCTGCAGAAGCGGGGCAGCGGCGATGCGGCGGAGGACGCGGCGGTGGCGGTGGCGTCGGCGGGGATGGGCGACTCGCTGATGCCGCACCCGAGGCGCCGGTTCACGCTGTCGCCGTCGCCGCCGTCGCGCGTTGGGGAGGGCGACGTCGAGGAGCCGCCGCTGCGCCCGCGCCGCTGCCGCGACGGCGGCGTCGACCACATGGGCAGCGCGCGCGGCATGCCGCCCTGGCTGCCAGACCCGTCCTCGCCGGCGCCGGCGCCGCTGCTGCGCCGACTAGTCCCCACCGTCGCCGATGCGGCGGCGGTTCGTGAGGCCATCGTCGTCGCAGATGTCGCGGCCGGCCCCGTGGAGCTGCTCTCCGCCGGGGAGACGGCGACCGCGTCGTCGGGGGCGGGTGCGCGGCCTCCGGCAGCGGCGGCGGCGGGGTCGCGGTAGCGTGCCGTGGCCGGCCTGTCAACGGCCCACGCGTTGCCGCCGCACCGCCGCTCGCCCTTCACCGGTGTCGGTTCCGCCGTCGGCACGTGCGGGTCGTTCACGGAGATGGACGACGCCGCCCGCAGCTCCGTCCGCGCCGACGTCTGGCGGCTGGAAAGCTCCCCGCTGCCGCCCACCGCCGTCGCCACCCCTGTGGTGGCGCGTTCCCCCCCTCCACCGCCGCGCTCAGGCAGCGGCGGCGGCGGAGGGGGGCTGTGCTGTGTCGAGTCCTTCACCGGCAGCGCGGTGCGCGTCGTGTCGTCGTCCGCGGCGCCGCCAACAGACGGCCCCGGTGACCGCAGCGAGACCGAGTGGCTGTAGGAGGGGCGGCCGAGCAGCAGCGCCGCCGCCCTGTCGCCGGCCGGCCGCGGCTCGGACGGAGAGGGGGAGACGGTGGCGTTGTCATCGCCGCCATCGGGGCGGAGGAGGGCTGAGGGGCGGCCGGCCATCCCCACCGCCGCGGCAGCCGTCACGGCAGCGGCCGCCGGCGACGGCTGCGAGGGCCCGGCGAGCTGGGTGCGCAGGGTGTGGTCGAACGCGCTGCTGCTGCTGCAGCTGTGCGCGTGGTGGTGGTCGCCGGTGTAGCCGCGGCCCCACCGCCCCCCTCCCCCACCCCCGCGGAGGTGACCGTCACCGTCGCCGTCGCCGTCGTCGTCGCCGTCGTGCTCTGCGACGCTCGCCATATAGGCCTCCAGCTCCGCCTCGATGTGGTCGAGGCCGCCGGTGGTGAGCATGTTCCCCGCCGGGTCGAAGAGGATGACAGCCGGCCAGTGGAGGACCTCGTGCTGGTGCACGAGGCGCCGGTACGCGTCGGAGCTCTCCACGCACATCCACCCCCCGTAGAAGGGGTTCGTGGTGACCGTGTCGTCGAACACGACAGCATCCTGCAGCGGCGTCGCGCCCAGCTGCCCCGCCGCCAGCATCCGCAGCACGCGACTCATCGTCTGCCGCTGCCGCGGCGTCGCTGCCCCGCTCGCGTCCGGGGCCCCAACGGGGGCCGGGGACACGGAGGCCGCCGGCACCGACGGCGACGAGTTCGTCGTCGTCGCGCCGGTCATCGTCGACGCCGTCCTGGCGCCGAGCGGCGGCTCGTCGACGGAGGTGTAGGAGATGCTGCCGTAGCGGGACTTTGGCGACAGGTGCGGCGACGCAAACGCAGTCGCCGTCATGCTCTGGCTGCGTGCCATGGATGACGACGACGCCGCCGCCCCAGCCACCCCACCAACGCCCGCCGATGCGCCACCGGCGGCGGCGGTGGTCGGGATCGGCGACACCTGGCTTGACAACGCCCCGACGAGGTGGCTGCCGCACGCGGTGCCGTCGCCGCCAAAGAGGGAGGGCAGCGGCACCGGCGGTGCGTAGCGCACCTCGAGAACCGCGACCGGTGCTTCAACCGCCAGCGGGAGGCCTCGCACGGGGGCCCCTACCCGACGGCGTCGGGCGCCACCGCCGCCGTCTGCGCGCAGCTGCGACGGCGACGACGACGACGCCGTTGTGCAGCCGCCCCCGCCCTCCTCCCCCTCACTTTCGCTTTCCTGCAGCCGCTGCCGCCGCTCCTCGTGGCCGGCCCGCAGCTGCTCCAGGAGGAGGCAGTAAAAGGCCAGCAGGCGCTGCTGCTCGGGTGTCGCGGGGTAGCGCCACGCCGTCGAATGGTCCACGGCGTCGGCGGCGGCGGCGGAGGGCCCGGGGGTGGCCGCGCCGCCGCTGTACTGCAGCGGGCCGCTCGTGACGCTGACGTCGGGGCTGCCGCGGTGGGCGGCGGCGCTGCGGGAGAAGGCGCGGGCGCCGTCGAGGGCGCCGGCGCCCTTTCTCGACAGGGGCGATGTCGTCGCCGATGTGCCGGCCGACGCGCCGCTGTGGCTGAGGTACGGGTTGCTGCTGCCGTGGTGGTGGGGGGGGCTGGGCTGGCAGGCGCTGCTGTGCTGGCGGCTGTAGGCCCCTTCCGAGGCCGCCCAGTCCGCCGCCGACCGCGGCGGGGGCATGAACACCAGCACATACTTCCCCAGCAGCTCGCGGGTGGGGGTGAGGGTGGCGGCCGCCGCGGCGTCGAGCAACCCCCCGCCACCGCCCCCGGAGTGGGGGGAGGAGCAATACCCCATCGGCAGGAGACTAAGGCGGCGCAGCTGCTGCTGTTGCTGACGACTCACGCTCAGAGACGGCGTCGCGGTGTCGGAGCGGCTAAAGTTCGCCGGAGGCAGCGGCGGCGGCGGTGGTGCCTCTGCTGCGGCTGCGGCTGAGGCGGCTGCGGCTGCAGGTGTCATTGTTGTGGAGGAGGACGTCTTGTCGCATGGAGGGCGCTGCTGCTGCTGCTGGCTGGGAACATTGGATAGTGGGGAGGTGGTGCCGACCGGCTCGGCCATGTTATCGTTGCTGTTGCTGTTGCTCTTGTCGGCGCTACCCTCCCCGTCGCCATCCGCGGCCCTACCAGTATCTAAGCTGAGGCGACCCGCTGGGGGGGCGGCGGTGGTGGTGGTGGTGGCGGTGGTGGAAATCGTATCGCGACTGCCTCCTGCGGTGCCGGCCGCCGCCCCCGCCTCGCCGCTCTCGTCAAGAGCCGCTGTCTGACTCGCCGACGCCGCGGCAGCAGTGGCATCGTCGCTGCTGGTGCCCTGCCCGGCGCCAACGCCGCCAGTTGTGTTGCTGCTGCTGTTGTTGTTGTTGTGGAGTGAATGGTGGGTGAGAGGGCCGCGGTATCGGCACTCCACCGCTGGTGGCCATGAGGGCGAGGCGCCGCCGCCGCCGACGGCCCCCACTGTTGCCGATGTTGTCGGGACACGGGTGGCACCCGCTGGCTCCAGGCACCGCGTGACGAATGGGGCGCCGAGAATATACTCCATCGTCCCTTCTTCTCCTCCCACACACACACACACACTGTCGTGAAATAGGTGTGTATATATGTCCTGTAGGGATAGACCTAGGGTCTGTCTGCCTGTGGGTGGGTGTGGGTGATTTCCTGTCCTGTTTTCCTTTCTCCGCTCTGTACGGCCTTCTCAATGGGTGAACGGATTACAGGTCAAGTGAAGGAAGAGCAAAGGTCGAAAGAGAGAGAGAGAAAAAAGAGAAAAGAAAAAGAAGGGAGAAAAGTCAGTCAGAGAAAGAACCAAAAATGAGCTATCGAAAATGGTAGTAAAAGAAGAAAGAATGAAACAAACACAAAAACAAAGACGAACCAAAAGGAGAAGAGAAAGAAAGAGAGAGGGATAGAAGGAAGGAAGAATTTGCACTTAGCAGAGATCCTCAACGAATAGAAGTACCGTCAACGCTAAGACAACAGTGGAATAAAAAAAGAAATATATAAACGGAGGAAGAGAGAGAGGAGGGGGGGGGGATACGGATTAATAAACAAGAAAGGGAGAGGAGAGAGGGAGAGGTATGGCGTACTGACACGACCCCCTCTTTTGTTTTTTTCCCTTGTCTCCTCTTCTTCTTCTTCTTTTGCGGAGTACCAGTGAATCCTCCTACAATATCCACCTACTAGAGCCACTGTGTATATATATATATAT
>AUXJ01000867.1:0-17039 GCA_000482205.1 Herpetomonas muscarum
AGTGTGTTGGTAGAGAGACTAGTAAGCGTGTATGATCTACAGTTCCAACAGACGCACACACAACAGAAACACAGTTAGAGGGGATGGGGGGGGGAGGGAGGGGGACAGGTGAGAAGATTGGGATAGAAGGGAGAGGGTCGTAATGTGTGGATAGAGAAGTTCAGGACCACAGCAGTGGGGAGGGGAAGGTATGTCAGCATATATACAGCTATAAAGGAGAGGGCCAGCATGAAGCGGCTCTTTCACCTCGTCCGCCTTCTGTAAAAGCGGCCGAGTCGAGGAAAGGCTCGGCAACAGTATTCATATTCGCATCACTCTTTGTTCGCCACATGTAGCTGAGAATATGGAGCACAACAATGCGTTTCCGGGGTCCAAACAGGGGAGAAAGCTCGTTGCCATTGGTGGTGTTTGGTGTTTGTTTTACTTTTTGTTTCTTATATGATGATGTTTGTTATTCAGTGATTAATTCGGGAGGGGAGAGAGGGAGAGAAAGGGAGAGAGAGCGCAGGAAACACAGGGGGAGTAGAAGGCATGAAAATGGATAGAGGAAGGAGGTGGGCGATGTACACAAGAAGAAGGGGTGATGCCTACCGACAGCCCCCGTACCTCCATCTGGCAGTGGCGTTACTTCCAATGAATAGCTCTCTCTCTTTCTCTCTCTCTCTCTTTAATCGGCTGGTTCTTTCCTTTTTTTTCTTTAGAAGTTACGCCTCGCGCCCTTGTCAGGTTGAAGAAAGAGAGAGTCAGAGAAGTAGTAGTAGTGGGGACAAGCATATATGAACAACGAAGACCACAAGCAGGATAGGGTGGTAAGAGGCAGTGGAGGGACGAGGAGGGGGAAGGGGAAGGGTGGGGGGGGAGAGAGGTGGTCAATGAGCCCCACTCCACCTGAGCTGGGAGTGCACTCCACATAGACACACACACACACACACACCTTCTCATCTCATGCCCTGCATATCAGCGTGCATGTGTGTGTGTGTGTGTGTGCGAGTGTGTGGATGCGTGTCGCCGCCGTCGCCCTTCCTACTGGAATACCTTCTGGAGGTCCCCCGTCATCGTGTACACCAGCGGCTGCCCAGACGAGCCGCACGCGCCAAGGATGTGCGGGGCGTTGGGGTGGAAGGCGATGGACAGCACCGAGCCCGTCTTGTACGGCCGCGACACAATCTTCTCCGGCGCCTCCGCCCACGACTTGCGGCCGTCCCAGAGGGTGATGTGCCCTTCCTTCCCGCCCGTCGCGAAGAGGCCGGGGACCTGGCGGGAGCACGCGAACGTCGTCTCGCCCTCGTGGGGGTTCAGCTGCCACAGCGGCCGGCTCGCGTTGCGGCTGTCAAACGCAGCCCACACGCCGTCGCTGGTGGACGCCATCGCCAGGTGCGCCTCCGGGGCGCGGCTGTTGGACAGCGGGACAAATTCAACGTGCTCGACGACGCCGGGCAGCGCGAAGCGCGCGGCCGGCTGCTGCGGGTGGCGGCAGTCGCGCAGCACGACGGTGTTGTCGAAGCCGCCGGAGAGGAGCAGGTTCGCCTCGCTGGGGTGCCAGTCGAGCGTCTGCACCTTCTCCGACTCGGCGTACGTGCCGAGGCAGACGCCGCCCTGGTTCAGGTCCCACAGCTTGATGGTGTGGTCGGCGCTGCCGGAGGCGAGGATGTTCTGCGCGACGGTGTTCCACCGCACCGACAGGACCGCCTCCTTGTGCGAGTCGGGCTTGAGGTGGCGCTTCAGCGTCTTCTTGTTGTAGTTGTGCTCCGCGCGGTCGCACCCGCCAAGGATGACGGCCGGCTCGACGGAGTCCATCACGTCGAGCGCCCAGATCTCAATGAAGGGCAGCATCGTGCCAACCGCCAGCATGCTCATCGTCCCGTCGGTCAGCCATGCGCTGCAGAGAGGGAAGGCGGCCACCTCCATGTCGTGGTGGAGGAAAATGTTGTCCTCCGGCTCGTCGTACGTGTGCAGCTCCACCCGCGGCGCCTCGGGATCGGCCGAGGCGACGGTGAAGACGAGGTCGGTGGGCTTGAAGGTGGTGTCCTCGATCTCGTCCTCGTCGTCGGACTCCACCTGCTCGAGCACGGCTCCCGCGCCACCGCCGGCAATGTCGCGCAGCGTGTCGTTCGTGACGTGCTCCTCATCACCCTCGTCGTCGCTGTCGTTGCGGAGGCCGCCCTGTGCGTTGCCGCGGTGGGCCTCCTCCTCCTCGAGGTAATCGGGGTTCTGACGGCGAAGCTTGGCGCGCGCCTGCTCAACGGTGTCGGTGGACAGGATGGGCTGCGCCTTCATCGCCCCCTTGGGCACCCAGCAGAAAGTGGTCAGCATCCCTCGTACGAGCGCGTGTGTGCGTGTGTGTGTGTGTGTGTGTTGTCGGTGCGCTACGGCAGTTGCTGTTGGTGAAATCGGCAGCAATGAATAAATGTATCCCTTAAAGAAAGGTGGGGGGGAGAAGGGTCACGGCTGTATCTGGTGCCCTTTGTTTTTTTTCAGGCGAGAAAACACCTCTTGGGGTAGAAAGGGAAAATGGAGAATGGTTGAATTAAAGCGAGTTGCGGGAATTAAAGGGGGGGGGGAAGGAATGACACGAATCCCACCACATCCGCCGTCCTATCTTCTCGCTGCATAGTGTGGGAGACGGGCGGCTCCCACACCATGCAGCGAACATTCAGCTCCCGAGCAGCAACAGGAACTGTGTGTGTGTGCGTGCGTACTTGCGTAGGAGGGAGACGCGCACATGAGCCACACCATAGGGAGAGGAGAAGAGAAGAGGGTGGGGGGCTGCTGGACGGACAATGTATAGCCAGCAATCCCAGTCACACCAACGCAGCGCGCGCGAGTATTGCGTCTACACGTTTTACGGATGTCTGACATGATCATATATGTATATGTGATGTTGTTTTTGTTATTGCTTTTGTTTGGCGGGGCGTTCGGCCTTGAAACAGGACATAAGCGAAGCAAGTGACCGATAATGGGCCCTCAAATACACACACACACACACACACACACACACTGGTCAGCTGCTCCACCTGAACGTGCAGAGAGAGAGAGCCAGACCTGCGGCAATCGGCCACGACGCGTGGACGAAGAACTGTAGCATGTACCTCCCTGTGCGTGTAGCCATATTTATATATTATGTGTGTGTGTGTGCGTGGCTGAGGAAGGGCTGTAAAAGGGAAAGAGGAAAAACGGGGGGGGGGGGAGAGGGGAGGAGAGGGAAGGAAAGGAAAACGCGAATGGTAGGAAGTGGTCACAATTTGGATCGTATGGCGGTCCTGACGCGCTTCCACCACCGCCCCCTCTCCGCCTTGGGCACGCCTTCCTGCGACTGGCTGCCATCGCTGCTGCTGCCGCTCTGCTTTGCCCCGCCGTCGCCATCCTCCCTGTCGCTATCAGCGGGACTGCGGGGGGTCTTTGTCTCCCCCGCCGCCTCCGCCGCAGCGAGGCGCTTCTCCGCGTCTCGCTTCAGCTGCCACGCCGGCACCGCCACCGGCGCCGGCCGCACATCCGGCAGCGAGTGCGTCGCGATGAAGTGCTGCAACTTTTTCAGCGAGCTTACCTGCGCCGTGATGATCATGTTCACCAGCTGCGGGGGAATCATTCCCATTGGGTGGACGAGGCCAAAGTACTCGAGCTCGGAGAAGACGACCGGCTCGCTGCCGGCCCGCGCCAGCCGCTGCCGCGCCACACCGACCAGCGCAGGGGGAAGGCTGCGGATGAGCGCCTCCGTGTCGGCGCGGTGGTCTGGCGACGGCGGGGAGAGGTGCAGCGGGCGGGCGAATACGCCGGAGAGCATCACGAGGCCGCGGACGTACCGCGTCTGCGCGGGGTCGAGCGGCATCGCGGTGCCGGCCGGCGCGGAGAAGGCCTTCATCACCGCCGTGCCGTCGCTGAGGACGCCCTCCGAGACGACGAGCTCAAAGTCGCGATCCTGCACGAAGGGGACGGGCGACTTCACGCCGAGGTAATGAAGCGCGACGCGGCGCTGCCCAGGCTCGAAGGCGAATGGCTGCGCGCTGCGGGGGAACAGCGCATCGGTCGGGTCAACGGCCGACACCGCCGCGCCACTCTCCGCAGCGACGGTGTCGCCACTGCCGCTGCCACTGCCGCTGCCGCTGTCGCTGTCGCGGTGCTGCGCGGCGAGTGACGTCGCCCGGGCCAGTGGCCCTTCCGTCGCGCGGAGGGACTGCGACAGCGCCGAGCCCGGCGACGGCGCTGCGGCGCGCGGGGGGCGGAGGGGGCGCAGAATCCTGCTCTCCCGGATGTGCGTGTCCCACTGCGGGCGGACATCGTTGTCCATATACTCGAGCAGCGCGGAGGGCGGGCAGGGCATGATCACCGTCGCGCGCATCATGTGGACGGGGAGGTCGGCCACCGCGGAGCTGTACACCTCCGCCCCGGTCGCCTCGTCCTCGGCGACGCGGCGGAAGTGAAACGGGTGCGGGGACGCGCCCAGCGCTGCGCTAGGGTCTCCGGCCCCGGCAGCGGCAGCGGCCCCCCCACCCCTCCCGTCCTGCCCGGGGTGGGGGTGGGCGTGGGGGATGGGCGGTGAAGTGTCTTTCGGGGTGGTGTGGAAGCCAAAGCCGCGGTGGGTGGGCGGTGTGGTGGGGGCCTCGATGATGCGGAGGATGTCGCTGTAGTCCACCGCGCGGAGGTACAGCGCGTCATCGGCGCCGCCACTGCCGCCACTGCTGCTCGGGCTGTTGTGGTGGAGGCGGCTCATGCTGCCGGCCTGCGAGGGGGGCGTCGGGAATGCGGCGCCCCCTCGCTGCTCCCTGCGCTGTTGCTGGAGCTGCTGCTGCTGGTGAGGGGGATTATCATTGCTGTGTGGGGGGCTGTTGCTTGTGCCGTGGAGAGCGGTGAAGAGCGACCGCAGCGGGCGGAGGGCGATGCTGGAGTTGGACGGAGCCTCGTCCCCTTCTCGCCGGCCGCCGTCCTTGGCAACGTCCTCCAATATATACGCCATATGCGCACAGAAGAACAGCAAAACAGTATAGACCACACGGAAAAAAAAAAAGCTACGGCGAGAGGGAGAGAGGGGAGCAGGCTATCTGTTTTTTTTTCTATGTTCTCGTTTTCTTTTTCTCCTTTCCCCTCTCCTTTGGTTTGTTTTGTCTTTTTTCTTTGTTTTCGTTGCTGTTGCTGCTGAGCCCTCCACTGTGCGATTTACCCTATTTTTTTCTTCTTTTTGCTTCGCGAGTGCCTTTGTGTGTGCTGTCACTGCTGCTGCAGATTATTTTTTCTCTTCCCCCTCCTTTTGTGCACCGGTCCCGACACTGTCTATCGCGCCGTGAAATTGAGTGGTGTTTGGCCCACAAAGCGGCGCTTCCTACTCTCTCCCGATGTGTGTCTGTGTGTGTCTGTGTCTGTTTGTGTGTCTGTGTGTGTGTCGCGCCAATTTGCACTACTGCCGGGGGAGGAGGAGGGGGAGGGAGGAGGGGAAGAAGAGAACAACTCACACACACCGGAGACTAAGCAATGCGGACGTGTATGAATATATATATATTATATTATATATATATATATATATCCTCTACGGGTGGAAGCAACCTCACTCAGCGCTGCCGTTGTCAGCCCCCTCTGCCGATGCTGTCGTCGCTGCTGATGTTTTTTTGTTGTTGTTGTTGTTGTGTGTGCGCGTGTGCGTGTGTGTGTGTGTGTGTGTGTGTGTGTTTTTCCTCTTTCTTCACTGAACACACTTTGGGTGACTGCCTCTTCGTTTTTTGTCTTTTTTACTGTCGGTCCTCTCTGTTTAGTTTTAGTTTTCTTCTTTATTTATGTTCCCCTTCGGCGGTGAATCGTTGTCAATGGCAGAACACAAATGTGGCTGCGATGCGCGTGAACGGAAAGGAGACAGAGAGAGAGAGGGAGAGAGAAAAGGGAGGGGGAGGGGGAGGTGAAAGATAGTTGATATTGGTGGTGAACGAAAAAATAATAAAAGTGGAGGAAGAAGAAAAATACAATGCGGAAGGACAGGAATGATGAATGTGGATGGGTGTGTGCCCTACACCTGTTAACTGCTGCCTATGATTTATATATATATATATGTGTGTGTGTGTTTGTTGCGTTTGTTGAGTTTGTGTTCGTGACACGCCTCAGTGCCGTCCAATAAGCATTGAAAAAGGGGGAGTGAGAGAGAGAGAAAGAGGAAGAGTGAAGGGTGAAGCACGGATCTGGCTACCGTCTCGTGCGGAAAGAGAACAATGCATTCATTCCAAGTGGAGCAACTTACTCTCAGTGGCCTGCCCCAGTGATGTGATGAGGCACGACCGACCACCACACCCCCTTCAGAAGAGAGAGAAGGGGAGGGGGTGCCACTCATTTCCCATCGCTGGGGGTATTCCTCTTCACGGAGGACATGACACGTTGCTGCGTTATCGTTTCTTTTCCTTCTTGTATGTGCTAGAAAGCTGTTGTTCTTGTTGTTCTTTACATGATGCTCTCTGTAGAGGACAGAGTGAGGCGGCGTATGGCCGTCGAGGATTGGTAAAAAGGGGGGGGAGAAGAGAGACAGAGGGGGTGACATATTATTTTTTGAATTGGGGTACAGGAAAGGAAGCAAAGAGTCTGAAAAAAAAGAAGATGCAAGCGCGTAGCTAATGTTCATCGTGCGGAAGTGTTTTTGTTTCGTCACCCTGAACTGCTGTTCTTGTTGTTCCTCCCTCCTCGTATTTTCTCTTTATCCCCCCTCTTTCCCCTCTCCCTGTGGCTGTGCGGCGTGTGCCAAAGTATACCGTGCCCTACATAACAATAGGGAGGGACAAGCAGCTGATGGAGAGGATTAAGGGAGAGGAAAGAATCAGGGAAGAAGAGAAGATTAAACGCGCGCTAGAGAGAGAGAGATGAAAAGAAAAACTTAGGTGATGACATCGACCACAGGAGAAGGGAGAAAGTGGGGGGGGGGGGTGGAAAGTGCAAAAACAAAAAGTCCAAATTGTACAAAGAAAAGAGTGGTAGGGGGGGAGGGGGAGGGAGAGAGAACTCGGCAATCCAAATCCAACAAGAAGGGAAGATCAACGAAACAGAATGAGAGGGCTGCTCAGCAATACCCCCACCCCCACCCCAGCAGTTGGTTTAATACCTCATGCGGGTGACGCTCTGGAGCTGCCGGAGCTGCGCCTTGGCCAGCTCGCTGTCGCGGAGGGCGCTGGGGAGAGTCAGCGTGACGGGCTGCAGCGCCTGCCGCGCGGACACCTGCGGTAGCCACCGCTGCCCCCCTCCGCCAGCGCCGCCACCGCCAGTGGCAGCGGCCTGGCCCGTCCCGCCCCTCCCGGCGCCCCCGACGCCAGCGGCGTTGGTGCTGCCCTCCGCCTCAATCCGCCGCCGCTCCACCGCCGCCCGCTCCTTCGCCGCGCGCTTACGCCGCATATACGCCTGCAGCCGCTCCCGCGCCGGGATGTGCGTTTCGCCGCCCTTGCCGCCGGCCTTGCCGCTGGCGCCGTTGTCGGTGGCGCCGCCGTCCGCGTCGGCCGCCTCCTCCTCCTCGTCGCCGTCGTCGAAGGGGGAGAAGCATTGCGACTCGGCCGCCATGCCGCCCCTCCCGGCGCCAAAGCGGGCGCCGACCGTCTCCGTCGGCATCGCGACGAGCGCGAGGTCGAGGCCCCAGTGCGACTGACCGTCGGCGGAGGTCGGCACCGCGCGCATCCGCTCCCCAAAGGCCGCCTGCAGTGCCGCGAGGTCGGTGCCGTCGGGAATTTCGAACAGCCCATCGCCGGGGGCGGTCTGGGGGCGGAGAAAGGAGTCCGTCGCGCCGGCGACGACGGAGCCGCCAGACGCGGACGACCCCGTCGTCGCGCGCAGCACGTGCGACTGGCCGGGGCTGCCAGCGACACCGCCGACTGGCGCCGCCCCGGCAGCCCGCGCTCCCTTTCCAGCGGCCCCCGCAGCCGTTGCCGACGCGGTGGGTCCGGTGGGTGTGGCCGTCCCGGCGTTTGTCGCCGCAGCCGCAGCCGCAGCCGCAGCGGCGGCGGCGGCGGCCTTCGCAGCCGACCCGCCACCCGCCACCGCAGCGGCCGTTGCCTGCCTCGTCGCGGTGATGGCGGCCGCGTCGCCGGAGCGCTGCAGCCATACCTGTTTCACGCGGCTCGTGAAGGCGCCGGGCGCGCAGCCGGCCGGCTGCAGCCTGTCCAGCTCCTTCGCGAGGTGCGCCAGCATCAGCTGGTCGCGGCGCTGGCGCACCACCTCCCGCGGCAGCCCCGGCAGCTCGCGCCGCAGAAGTGCCTCGACGTGATCGTCCTCGTGCATGCGCTGCTGCTGCTGCTCCGCCGCCGCCTCCTCCGCGGCGTGCGCGTGGGGGGGGCGGGGGTGGCTGTGGGGGCGCGGGGGGGGCCCACCGCCACCGCCCCGCCGCGCCGCGCCGCTGCCCGACGGCGGACGGAAGGAGGACTGCATGGAGGAGGCCACCGCCGCCGTCGTCGGCGTGTGGCGCTGCGGCGACGGCGGCGACACGGGCCGCGTCGAGGAGAAGGCGCCGGATGCGCTCGAGTCGCGCAGGCACAGCGGCGACGCCGCCGGCGGCGAGGTGATGACGATGCTGCTGTTGCGCTGCCGGATCGAGGAGGCGGCGCTCGTCGACACGACGCGGGCCGGCAGCGGCGGCGTCGAGCCGTTGGAGGCGGTGCGGCGGCGGGTGAGCGTGTTGGCCGCGCCGAGGGCGGAGAGGGTCGTGCCGCTGCTCGTCTTCTCGTCCTCCTCCGAGGCGGCGGCGGAGTGGCAGCTGCCGCTCCCGCGGGTTTCGGCGAGAAAGTTCCGCCGCGGCCACCCGCTGCCGTCGCCGCTCCCGTCATCGCCCAAACCCTCCGCGGAGGCGTCGGCGGAGCCGTCGGCGGCGCCGATGGACGGCGCGACGGCGTGCGTGTACCCGCGCGAGCGCGGCGGCGAGTAGGGCGATCCCGGCCCAGCGCCGGCGCCCGTGCCGCAGTCGAACTGGCCTGTCGTCGGCCGCGTCGGCGCCGCCCCCGCCTCGCGCTCCGTCGGGAGGCCGGTGAGAAAGAAGGCGGTGGTGCTCGCGTCCGCCTCCGCGCCGCCCGCGGTCAGCCCGCACACGACGCGCTCCCCGCCCTGCGCCCCAGCCGCAGCCGCAGCGCCACCCGCGCCCTCCTCCGACGTCGGCGTCCCCGCGACGGCCGCGCCGCCCGCCTCGCGGTCGCCGGTGCCGTCGCTGACGTCCTCGTAGTCTACCTCCGCGAAGAGGTTGTGGTTGATGCCCGGGTCGAAGGCGGCGTCGGCCGGCAGCACGTACGGCGTGCCGTCGGCGTTGGTGTCGGGGATCGGGTTCGCCTGGTGCACGACGCCGATGCGGCGCAGCCACGGCACGGGGTAGCTGTGGACGAGGGGGTTGCGGCGGTATTTGATCGCGATGCGCGTGCGCTGCGGGCCGGCGGTGTTGTCGAGCGGGGCGACGGGCTGCAGGTCCTTCCGTCGGCGCGCCGGGCCGCGGGCGCCGCTGCTGCTGCCGGCCGTCGCGTAGTGGGGCGGCGGGAGGAGGGAGAAGGCGGTGCGGTTCATGCGGCGCCGACTCGCCGATATCGTCGACAGCGCCGCGGTGGCGATGCCGAGGGGGCTGTCATTCTCGCCGTCGTCGACGCCCGCCCACCCCGAGTCGTCCACCGGCGCCGCGCCCCACACACCACTCGTCGCCGCGGAGGCCGTCGTGACCTGACGATGCCGCAGCCGACGCTGCAGCGCGCGCTCCTCCGCCGTCAGCATCTTGGGGGCCTTTGGCGGCGTGCCCTGCGGTTGCTGCCCCGCGGCGGGCGGCGGGTGCGACTGGCCGCCAAGCGGCATGCGGCCCGCCCACCCCACCCCCGCGCCCCCCACCGGCAGCGTCGCTGCCGCGCCGGGACCTGCACCGGCCGCCGTCCGCTGCGCCCGCTCCGCCGCGTTGACGTGCCGGAGGGTGTTCTTCGCCTGCGAGATGAGAACGGTGTCGAGGAGCTGCTCGTCGATGCGCTGCAGCGCCGCGGCGGAGGGCGGCAGCGGCTCGTTCGTGTAGGAAAGCTCGTCGCCCAGCACCCACCTGTCGATGCCAAGGAGGCCGATCGTCGTCGGCACCGGCGCGGCCTCCGCGGCGCCGGTGTAGTAGTGGGACGGCGCGAGGGACGTCGCGCTGGCGCCCGCAGCAACGCACGACACGCCCCCGCCCGTGCCACCGCTGGCGGGGGCGGCGCTCTCTGCGGCGGTGTCGACCGTCGCCGTCGCGGCGAGGGACGGCGTCTCGCGGCTGCGGGGGCCGTCCGCAACGGCGGGGCCCTGCAGCTCGAAGAGCCGCCGCTGGCCCACCCCGGCGCCAACCTCCGCGCCGAGGCGGAAGAGCCGAACGTTGCCGTCGAGGGCGCCGACGATGAGGATCGCCTCCGGGGCGGCGCCGCCCATCTTCGCGCCGGCCCCGCCCCACCCCTCCGACCCAAAGGAGAGGTGAGCCAGCTCCGGCGAGTGGCGCGGCGCGGCGTCGGCGCGGTCGGGCGACGGGGCCACCGCGCCATCCTCAGCGGCGCTGGCGGCCGCTCTGCCGCTGCCCGGGGCGGAGGCCGCGGAGGGGTGGACGGGGGAGGACGACTGCAGCGTCACGAGCTCGAGGGCGGAGACCTCGTCCATCGCCGCCTGGAACGAGTAGCGGGACTTGCCGAGGTGCCGCCGGAAGTCGGCCGTGTCGCTGCTAAAGTCAGAGACGTCAAAGACGTGCACGCGGCCGAGGCTGTCGCCGACGATGAGGGCGCTGTCCGCGGCGCTGGTGCGGGAGGAGCGGTGGATGGCGACGCGGACGTGTCCGGCGCCCTGTTTGAAGAGCCGCACCCGGGCGAGGGTGACGCTGCGCAGGTACGAGTAGACGTGCAGCACGCCCGTCTCGAGGACCGCGATGATTAGGTTTTGGTTCTTGTCGTTGAGGAAGAAGAGCCCGATAACAGCGCCGATGTCCAGCTCGTCGTTGATGGAGATGGGATTGCTGTTGATGCCGCCTGAAATGAGCTCGCCACTGGTGGTGCCCTTGTCGTGGATGCTGGCTGCGCCGCCTGGGCGCCGGCGCAGCAGCTCCTCGGCGTACGGCGCACTGTCCGACACGAGGCGGTAGAAGAGCAGACGGCAGTCAACGGTGCCGAGGCACATGTGTGTGTCGCGGACGACGCAGCACGCCGTGATCGTCGTCGTCGTGACTGGGACCGCGGAGGCGGCCGCGGCCGACGTCCCCGCGGCTGGCGCCGTCGCCGACATTGCCGCGGCGATCTTCGTGGAAGGGAAGGGCGGCAGCCGCACGCGCATCTCCGTATAGTCCTCCTCGCCGCTGGCGTGGACGGCGCCGGGGGTGTAGCGGCGCACGACGCACGTGTCGCCGGCGCAGATGAAGGTGCGCGTATTGACGTGCGAGACGACGGTGACGTCGAGGTCCTCGGCGGTGTCGCTATAGTCCACCGTGAGCGAGCTGCCGCCGGCCGGGACGGCGCCGCCGGAGCCCGGGCGCTTGCGCCGGCCCGCGGCGCCGCCCACCCGCCCCCGGCCCTCAGACCCGTCCCGGCCGCTGGCGTTGATGTTCTTTCGCCGTCGCCCGCCGCCCGTCGCGACCTGCTCCATGTTCACCAGCGCCCCCGTCGCCGCGTCAAAGGTGGCGATGCAGCCGAAGCGGGCGCCGGCGAGGAGGCGGGTGCGGTGGTCGGTCGTCCACCCGCACGTCGTCACGAAGGAGTGCGTGAAGAGGGGGAGCTGCTGCTGCACGCGGCGGGGCACCTCCACCTCGCGGAGGAGGGCGCCGGTGGTGAGGTCCCACATGCGCCACCGCCGGAAGCTGAAGCTGTGCAGCTCCATCGTCGCGGGGTTCACCGCGACGCCGACGACGCCGAAGCGGTGCGACGTACGGGGCTCCAGCCGGCAGGCGGTCAGCTTCTCCTGGTACCGCAGCCGCGCCAGAGCCAGCGCCTCCTCCCGCGCCCGTTGGGCGGCGGCGCGCTTCAGCGCCCGCCGCCGCTCGCGCCGCTCCTCCGGCGTCAGCTCAGTGGTGCTGCGCTGCTTCGCCGCACCCTCCTGCGCCGGCTCCTCCAAGTTGCGCACGCGCGAGTTGAGGAGGGCCTCGGTGGCGCTGGTCAGCTCGCCGTCAACGTCCGAGGCGGACGATGACGACGACGTCGCCGAGGAGGAGGAGGAGGAGGAGGAGGAATCGTCGTCGTCGTTGTCGTCGACGTCGCCGAGCTGCACGGAGGGGCCAAGGTCAGCCTCGGGGGCGGGTACCGGGGAGCGGCTCTCCACCTCCTCCTTTGACGTGTGCACCTCCTCGTACATCACCGGGCCCCGCAGCGCGCACACCAGCCGCTTCTTCTCCGGGATGAAGAGGAGGCACCCGTCGGGGTCGTCGGTGGAGCACTTGAGCGTCACCGACGCCATCTCCTCCACCTTGTTCTCCGCGTGCTGCGAGGAGGTGATGGACACGAGGGGGCGGAAGCCGCGGTAGTCATACACGCGGATGCTGTGGTCGCCCGTCAGCAGCGCGACCCGCTGATCGCCGGGGTGGAAGGCGACGTCGAGGATGTCCTGCGCCTCCTGCGGAAATTGGTGCACCAGCTCCGTCACCGTCCGCCCTACCGCCCACAGCAGCACGCGCCGGTTGCTGTGGACCGTAGCGAAGAGGCGGCTGGCGGCGCACCACACCATCGACCGGATGCCGTGCCCGCTGTGGGAGGTCGGCGCCACGGCGGCAAAGTGCATACCCGCCGCCGCGCCGCCGTCGACGGTGCTCCCCCCACACCCAACATCCCCAGCCGCGCTCGCGTCCCCGGCGTGCTGCTTGCCGCCATTGTTGCTGCCGCCCGCTGCGTTGTTGTTGTTGTTGTTGTTGCCATTGTTGCCAGTGGTGGCATTGCCAACGCCGCCGCTAGCAGTGGTGCCGCCATTGTTGTTGTTGATGTTATTGCTGGTGGTGGCGGTGGTGGCGGCGAAGGCGGCGGTGGTATTGACGGTTGCGTTCGGGTCACCGGCGGCGGCGGCGCTCACCTCCACCTCGTTGCGGACGCCGGGGACGACGAGGGCGGCGCGGGCGACCGTTCCATCGCGGCCGCACGAGATGACGCTGCGGGCGTGGGCAGAGTACAGCACACCGACGACGCGGGTGCCGGGTGGGTGGGCCTGAATCGTGTCGGCCACGCGCGACAGCCGCGGATTCACCCCGGAGAGGAGCGTCACGCGCCGCAGCTCGCACGAGAGGTCGACAGCGCCGACGACGCCCTCCGTCGTGCCAAAGATGAGGACCCCCGTCGCCACGTCGAGGTCCACGGCGCTGGGGCAGACATACCCCTCAATCGCCCGCACCGGCAGCTTCACGTCGCCGACGGAGAGGTGGGCCTCCTTCAGCTGCGCCGCGTAGGACTCGGGAGTCATGGTGCTCTTGAACTCCAGCCGGTGCGGGCCGCTGGCGCCCGGGCGGAGGCCGTATCGCTGCGTGTGCTGCGCGGTCGGCTGCACCACCGTCTTCAGCGCCGTGACAAGCGACGTGCAGCCGCGCAGCTTTTGAATGACAGCCGCGGACGGCAGCTCGAGGATGGTGATCTCGGCGTTGCTGGTTGCGACGACAAGGTACTGGTCGTCGTGGAGGAGGAACATCCCCAGCACCCACGACGTGCCGCAGCACATGGCGTTCCCAATCAGCGAGCCGGTCCGCGTCTCCCACAGCTTGATGAGGCCGTCCTTGCTGCTCGTGATGATCAGCCGCTGCGCGGTGGATACGAGGACGTGATCCGCCGACTGCGAGTGGAGACCCTTCAGCTCCTCGGCAAAGTCCTCCAAATCCGCGACGAGCGCCGCCTTCTCGGACGGCACGGCGTTCCCGCCGGCGCCGCGGCCGCGGCCCCCGCGGCGTCGGCGCACGCAGCCGCCCGACTGGCCGCCGTCCGCGGCGCCGTCGCCGCCCGTCGCGGAGTCGGCCTTGTCTGTGTCCCCGTCCTCATCCGCGGTGGCCCCCGTCGAGGCCTCGCCAGAGGCACCGCCGCCGCCCGCAGCCGCAGCCGCGTTGGAGCCCTCGTCGAGCATCATTGTCGCGACGCGCCGGTACGCAAGGTCGGGCGCCAGCACCGCGTCTGCCGCGGCGCCGTTGTGGGCCGGCGGCCCCTCGCTCGCGCTGTCCTCCAGCGTCGGGTCCCCATTCGCCGCCCGCACCGCCTGCCGCGGCGGCACCAGCGGCTGGCGCATGATGAAGTTGTTGCTCAAGTCGTTCCAGCACACCAGCGACCGCGGCTCGTTCTCGTCGCGGCGGACGGTATGAACCGTTCCACCGCCACCGCCACCACCACCGTTGCGGGGGCTGCCCATCTGCTGCATCTGCTGCTGCTGCTGCTGCTCGGCCTGCAGGCGCTTTATCTGCCGCCACTGCTGCAGGGCGTTCCCGAGGCCGCGGTTCACCCGCCGCGTCGCCTTCTCCGCGAGAAGATTCAGCAGCGTCGGCGCCGGCCGGCCGTCGACCGTCTCACCGTAGAAGACGAGCGGAGCCGGAGGCAGCGCCGGCGCTGCCACCGGCGCTGCTGCTGCTGCTGCTGCAGAGGGCGAAGTGGCTGCCGCTGCGGCCTCTGGTGTTGCCGCGCCGCCGCTGGCGGGGGGGGCGGGGAGATTTGGTACCGACGCATCGCTGCCGCGGCGGATGGAGCGGAAGCTCTGGTGGCCGCGGCGCAGCGCCCGCTTCACGTCCGGCAGCGGCCTGCCGTCAGGGCAGGCACCGCCGTCGACGGTGTGGCGCTGCTGCGGCGTACGGGCCGAGGCCGTGAGAGCGCTGCCCTTCAGCGGGGGCGGCGGCCCCCCGGCAGTCTCCGTGGCGGTCAGCGGCGGGGAGCGGTCTGCGTCGGTGATGCCCTGGCGCGTTGAGGAGCGCGGCCGCGACGGGCCGGCGACGCGGCCGCTGCCGCACGCCGTCGCCGCGAGCGGATCCCCAGCGAAGGTGTGTGTGTGGCTGCTGCGGCGCCGCGGCGACCCGGGCGCGGAGGCCCGCCCGCCGGCCTGCCGGCCCAGCAGCGCCGTCGTGCCCAGCGCCCCTGTCGCGGTGCCGTCCCCAGCCGCTGCCGCCGTCGGCGACGCGGCGGCGTCGGCGATGCCGTTGGAACGGAGGAGCTGCTGGTGGAAGTGCTGGAGCATCGCGACCTGGTCGTGGCACTCCTGCCACACGGTCGGGTGCTGCCGGCCCACGCACGCCTGCGACAGCGGCGCGATCCACCGCGTCAGCTCCTCCTTGCACGCCGCCAGGACCCGCTCCCGCTGCTCACGGCGCCGCTGCCGGTGCACCACCGCCGGCGCCTCCGCGTTGTTGTGGTGGAAGCGGGAGCCCGAGAAGGTGGCGGTGCAGGTGCTGCTGAAGAGGCTGCTCGTCGTGTCAGCTGCGCCAACAACCGTCAGGGAGCTGTCGGCGGAGGCGGCGGCCCCGGCGTCGGTGCCGTTGCCGCCGCTGCGGTCGGGGCTGCCAGGCTCCACAGACACTAGCGGCGCGGGGCCGTCGCTCCTCTCGCCGCCAGCCGGCCACGGCAGCGCGACCGGCCCCTCCTCCCGCGCGCTGCCACGCGGCTGGCTGCCCTTTACGCTCGCGCCGCAGGTCCTCTCCGACGGGGCCGCCGTGCCTCCGCCGCTGGCAGCCGCCGCGGGGCCGTTGTTGCCTGGGAGCGTGGGGAGCCACACCGCGGCGACCTCGGGGTCGTCGAGCTTGCGCGCGATGATGTCGAGGAGCAGCTCCACCACCCACTCCGTCGACAGGGCGGTGTCGTCCTCGTTGCGGGTTAGCTGCCCCTCCGCGAGCCGCAGACCGGAGCCCACGCGCAGCTTGCGCCGCCGCATCGATTGGCCGGGCCTGTCGTCGGCCCCGCCGAGGCCCAGCGCCGTCGCGAGCGACACCCCCGCGAGGCTTGTGAGGCCTTTCCCGCCGCCTTTCGTGCCGCTCTCCGGCCGGCGCGGGTCCGGGCTGCCGCCCTGCATGTGCGGTGGGCACGCCGGCTTCAGGGAGAGGAAAAAATCCGCCTCCACGTCGTCGGCGTTTGTGGCGACGCCGCGGGACCTACCGGTGAGCACCGACGCCTTCCCCAACTCGGTGGGGGCGACGGAGGGGCTGGGGGACGGCGTCCTCGCCGCGACACCGCGCTGCTGCGGCTGAGGCTGCGGCTTCGGCTGGCCCCCGGCAGCCTTCGCCGCCGTGTTGCCGCCGCGCAGGGGGATGCGCGTGCCGCCGACCCGCTTGCCGCCCGCCTTCCGCCCCCGCCCAGTCGTCCGGCCGGAGGAGGAGGTCGACGAGGTCGGCGACGGCGGCGCGACGCCGAGCGCGGCGCCGCCGATGCCGCCCGGCGGGGGATCGTTGCCATTGTTGGGGAGCACATTGTATACATCGAATAGGTGTGCCAGCTCCGCCACGTCCTCGGCGCTGATCAACTCCGCGCACGCGAGGGTGATGAAGGGGACCTGCGTCGGCACGTACCGGGTGCTGAGCTGCCGCTCCAGCGTCAGCTTGACGTTTTGGTAGACGGGGAGGGGGAGGTCGTTCTCGGCGAGAAGCGTCTGCGCGACGCGGGCGCGGGCGCGGGCGGTGGAGCGGGTACCCCCCGCGGCGCCAGCGGTCGGCGGCTCCCCGCCATGCGTCAGGTTGTACGCCTTGGCCATCGTCTGGTTCCGCTGATAGTCGGTGAAGGCGTTGCCGGAAGCCGCGCCGGCCCCACCACCACCACCACCACCAGCAGCAGTGCTCGACGGTATCATGCACAGGTGCGTGAAAAAAAAAAGAGAGAGAGAAAGAGAGAGGGCAGAGCTGCTACGGCCGCGCTAACCAACTACTGGTGGTGTATCTGCGTGTGTATCTGTGTGTGTTGGAATATATGGAGGTAAGGGGGGGGGGGGAGGGGGGGTTGTCCTCCACAACCATCAACAGATGAGTGTGGATGTGTTTCCAAAAGAGAAAAGGGAGTAAACTGCTGCGCGCGTGGGTGAAATATATGTATAAATATATAAATATAAATGTGCGTATACAAAAGAAAAATAGCGGGCAAACTAATGTACAAGGTAGACACACACATATATATATATATGATGCTTCTAATATATATATATATATA
>AUXJ01000876.1:0-12065 GCA_000482205.1 Herpetomonas muscarum
TTAAATTTCCATTTCCCTTGAAATTTCCAGCATTATTCATCCCATGAGGGGGAATGGCCACGCTTTTTGTCATTTTTTAAAAAATCAGCGGATACGGGGGGAGGAGGACGGCATGGACGTGGCTCCATCTACGGCAACTAACGTATAGTGTACGATTGGGCACCGGATCCCCTCCCCCACACATTTGTTTTTCTCGCGCACCTCAGTGATACTGTTGCTAATGTGTTCTCTCTTGTGGCAGTTTTTCGTGTTTTTTTTTCTTCGCGTGTGTGATCTAGGATGGGTGAGCGTATGCCACTCTGTCGCCAATAGCTGGCGATCCTCTGTGTTCTTGTTTGGTCATCTTTCTTTTATCATACCTCTCTCTCTTCATTGTTATTTATTGAGTGTAACTCTCATATTATATTCTCTCTATATAAAATCTCGATCTCTCCCCCCCCCCCCTCCCCTCCACCCTACATGAGCACACATACATGCCCACATGTACCCTTCTGTATTGTATTATCACAACAACACGAGAACGCAACAATAATTGCCTACATGGTTTTATACACACATATACATATATGAAGATCAATATTCTGTGGGCACTTTCCTCCCTCCCACCCCCACCCCAGACACACACACACACATCAATAACACATCACAAGTACCAACAGACTAAAAAGAAAAAATGTTGTTAACTATTGCGCGAACGAGCCCTCGCGCAGGACAGGAGGCTTAATCAGCCATTCCGGGGAAGGAAAATGCTGCAGAGAGCAGCAGACTGGATGTGGCTAATCCCTTAGGGAAAGATGGACGTCCTGCAGGACGCACCCCTACTATATATATATATATATAAGGCTACTTTGCAAACCCCTATGTCAAATCACTGAAACAATATACACCTTTTATTCTCGCACCTTTGTTGATATTCCGCTCGGCCTTACCTGTATATACTGCTGCCATGTGTTGCCTTTAGTAACAGACCAACCACGCCATCCTCCGGCAGAGCCTCTAAGCTCACTGTGATACACAAACAATCATTCAACGTATCACAAATTCTTGTTTCCACTCTCTTTTTCCCCTCGTACAAACCGCACCTTTAGGCACAGCCTGACACGCTCATCTCTCGTCGTACAGGCCCCACCCAGCCTCAGCAGATATTCGTGGACGTGCGCTGTCTAACCTCAAAAAAAAATAAGGCTGTGTGAGACTGTGTACGGGGGATAAATCATCCCTCCTCCTTTCCTCATTTTTTTGTTTCTCTTTTTTGTTTCTCTTTCATCATTCCGGGGAACTCTTCCTTCCACGAGTAGCTTACATATATATATATAATACATTCGATCGCGTGCTCCGCACTGCCAACGCAGGGACCCCTCCGGGTCCTTCAGGGCATCTTCTTTCTTTCGCGCGGAGTCGACATCGGCAATGTACGCCTCTGACGCGAGTGACTTGGAAAACTTGGGAAACTTTGTTTTCCCACTGGATGACGACAGCCCACTGCAGCAAGACGGGAGTTACACCGGGCCGCCCTGCAATGTATTTCCAGCACAGCCATCCTACCAGCAGCAGCAGCAGCAGCAGCGATCACAGCACCACCACAGCTCCAGCTCTCACCAGGCGAAAGGGGTGGCTGACAGCAAAGTGCGGCAAGGCAACGGTCATGTGAACGGAGCATCCATCAATGACGAAGCCACCGCCCTTCTGTACGGCCCGCGGCCACCGTCCGCGCGGCCGAACCACACCGACTACCACAACCACCAGCAGCGTGTGATGCAGCAGTGCCTGAATGTGCGGATCGCCGCCACCGCATCCCAGCAGCAGCAGCAGCAGCAGCAAATCCACTGGCAGCAGCAGCAGCAGCAGAGGCAGCAAGGTCCTCTGGCCCGCCACGCGGCTGTCGATCACCGGCCGGTTGTGTGGGGAATGCACCACGCCGGGCCACTGAAAACGGCAGGGAAGGGGAATGGCACGGCGATACCAGCCATTGGCGGCCTCCATGGCCCACCGGAGAACTTCTCGAGCAACCGCCACATGATCCGTAACGTCGCGTCGGTGGCGCCGCTGCCGTCTGGCGTCGGCGACCGCTCGTGTCCCCCACTCCACACCGCCAATCACAACAACAGCAACAACGGCTATGGCATGGGTGGAGGGGGTCGTCTCTCTGCTGGCGCCACGACGGACCGCCTCTCGGAAGCGCGATTGCCCGTCAAGTCGGCTGTCCTCACTGCGTGGCAGCAGGGCGTGCGGCCCAGCATCAGCGGCACAGACACATCCGTCAGCGGCGCGGCAGGGCAGCCCCCACCGCTGCCGCAGCTGAGTCGCCCCTCCCCCCTGCCGTCGGGCCGCCCGGGCTCCGCCGTAGCGCTTGGCAGCTTCTGCGACTACTCCACCAGCAATCGGGAAGAGATGGACTCTTCCCGTGTCCAGGGGAGTGGCGGTGCGTACGGTGGAAATTCTCCCCGCAGTGGGAGTGGCGCGGAGAGTATTGGCCACCCACCGCACGCCGCGTGGCTCTCCATCGCGGACGTGAACAACAACAGCAGCACGCAGTGCCCCACAGCGTACGAGTGCGACGCCCACACCGCTGAGAATCGACACAACCACCAGCAGCAGCGGCGCCTCAGCGATGGGTCGGCGTCTGGTACATCGCTGGTGGGCTCCTCCCCCCCGTCCCCCGCGGCGCAGTCGATGGCGAGCCTCGGCAGCACCCTCAGCACCAGCGAACTCACCGACGGCGAGGAGGACTATTTCCTCGTCAGCACAACCAACGCCACCGCGACCACCACCGACGCCGGCGCCAGCACCACCTACTCTCTCTCCACGCACGACCACCCCCAGCACCCGCCTTTTCCTACCCAGCAGCAACAACAACAGCAGCATCTGCGTGGGGCCTTTGTTCCGTGGGCTGGGTGCGGCACCCTCCACATGGCCACGGCGCCGCGGGGCCCGGCCGGCGCGCCGACGGGGATTGCAGCCCCGATCCAATGGCACGGCCCGGGGAACGGTCCGAGCAACGGCGTGTGGGTGTCCCGCCACCAGCATCACCACCACCAACACCGCCACCAGCACCAGCAGCCGCTGCAGCTGCAGTACCAGAGCTCCAGCCCAGCCCCGCTGCCGACAGCCGCGCCCATGGGGGCGGTGTATATGGAGGACCTCGCCGCCAACGGCAGGGAGTGGTACGGCACGCAAGAAGAGCAGACGACGGCGACGCCGCCTCCTCCGACAATCGCGATGCGGCGGCGGTGTCTGCCGATTAAGCCGCTCAACACCGTGTTGCTAGCGCAGTCTGCCCGCTAACATTTCTGTCAGCAATAGTGTGAGAGGAGGCGGAGGAAGGGGAAGCGTACGAATGGCACTGGTCACAGAGGCCTCTCGTGCGGCACCAGCCCCTCCTCCCTCCACACACTATTGTCGACGAATCAACGGTGTCTCTGTTTATATATATATATATATCATATCTTTATCCTACCACGTGGACTCTCCCATCTCCCTTCCCCCCTCCCCATTCTTTCTTCTGGACGAAAAGGGATATCCATCGTTGTTTTAGTCTCTTTAACCGATGTCCTCCTCTTCTCTTTTTTTTATTCGTCCCCGCGTGTGTCATCTTAATTCGTTTTTTCTCGGTCATATTTGCGCTATGCGCTACTCTTCCCTCTCCTCCCTTTTGTTCACCTCCCCGTGTATGGGTATTATATTTAAAATTCACCAAAAAGGTATTCCGTTTTCCTCCCGTCCCCCGCCTCCGCTATCTTTTTTTATACATTTTTGACACACACATGGTCCATTCTCCCCGTACTGGTGGCGCTTCCTGTATCTAGCAATCCTAAGTGCCGCTATATATATATATATATACTATTACATCCTTTTTCGCCCACCGCTCTGTCCCCCTCCTTTTTTCCCCTTTCCTCTTATCATTGGTGATTATTCATTTTTTTTCTCCGTCGCACGACAATCCCTTTTTTTTCAATTTAACTTTTCCTCGTCGTTTATCACATGTTCTCTAATAAGCCCTGTCAAGGGAAGCAAGTGTGTGCGTATGTGCGCGCACTTGCATGTTTCTTTCTTTTTCTATTATTTGTCGGACAGAACCTCTGTACTGTGTGTTTTGCTCTCCTATCACAGCGGGCACAAGTGGTGCGATGCCCCACATACACACACCAAAAAAAAAGCAGAAATGCCAAGGTTTGTCTTCGTGGTGCCGCATTTTTCCCTTTCGTCACGGCTGCCCCACTGGGGACTCTGTTCCTCTACAAAGATAAAAATAAACTTTTAAAGGGCAAATCCACACCGACATATATTACTATAGTGTTTTTATGTATTTTCCTCCCTACCGCTTTTTAACTTGTCCTTCTCCTCAAGCATCACACTTGTGAAAGAAGAAATCGCAACCTCCCCTTAACCGCACACCCCTCACGAGGACGCATAAAAAGATATATTATGTATGGATAGGCATTATCCCGTTATCCGCACCAATTTGATTTCTTTGTTTCAATGATAATGCGATCGCAATTCTAATGTTTATTTTATATCTGCCACACAGACATCTTATCTTTTCACGTTGCTTGTTTTCTTTTCCCTTTTTTCCTAAATGACACTCTTTCCTTGTTTGTTGTTTTTCTTTTTTTTGCATTATTGAACTGGATCAGTACAAAAAGTTGGGCGAACCTCTTGAAACCCCCTCTTTTGTATGGTTTCTTTCTTTAGCTATCATATGTTTACTTCTGTATCTTCCTGTCTATAGGGCATCCTCCGCTCTTTTTTGTTTCTTTCCTCTTTCTTGGTCACAGAAGTTTTCATCCTACCGCATTAACTCTCTTTTTTAAACTTTCCTTCCCCCTCGACACACACACACCTCTTACGATTCCACTTCAGCAAGACGAAGTTTATCTCTGTTTTTTCTCTCACTCACGTACGTTATTTTTCTTTTCCTGAACGTATTGTTCGCGTGGACTATACCACAATAACATTCCCCCTGTCACCTACTTTTTTTTCTCACTTTCTCTTTCTGTCCTGTGTTCCATTTCCTTTAAAGTTCTTCACTTCCTTTTGAACACCATCGTGAGCAAACGAACTTGTGTGCGACTCTCTGTTTCTTTTCTTTCACTCCTCCTCCTCCTCCTCCTCCCCCCTCCCCCCTTACCTGTCACATATATGTTTCCATTCGCCCTTCCCTTTTTACATTTGAATCTTCCTATGAAAGCATATCATGTGACACTCAGTTCCCGCCGCACAATCTTTCTTCATGATGTTTATGTCATTTCAATCCACAACACATATAAATCTGTAGAATTATATATACACACACATGTATTCGAAAGATCGTCCTGGTCTTTTGTTCTCTACGTTCTTCATTTTCTATAGGGGCGTAACCGCGACTTTGCAGCGGCACTTATATACCTCTATGCGCTCCTTGTTGTTTATTTTTCACAAAATCGTAAGGCCCTCCTCCCGTTGGAACATCGCACTCTTCCCACTCTTCCCTCTCTCCTCTCCTCCCCCCACTCTCCTCCCCCCACTCTCCACTCTCCCCCTCCCCTCTCCCCTGCCCCCCCCCCCCCCTCCCTCACCCTTTTTTCCAAGCACATCAAACAGTTCCCACGATTTAAACGCACGCACACAAGCCAAAAAAAAAATATTGCCAACAAACCACGAACGCTCATATCTTCACAGAATGACGTTATGTGGTCTACTTCCATGGAAACTGAAAACAAAACAGGATCCACTCCGTAATGCCCTCTTATCTCCATTATAGTGCCAATCAGGAATCATAAATTGCATTTCCAACCCCCCCCCTCCCTCTCTCTCTCTGTTGCTTTCCTTCCCCTCATTTCTCCCGTAGCAATAATTCCACCACACACCGTCAAATATTGATCACTTATCCATTTGTCTTTATAGTCCTAAGGGTCGTCCACACACACACATACAGACACATACATACAGACACATACAGACAAAGACACAGGCACAGGCATACGCAGCTTACACCGTTATACACACTTACTTCAATTGAGAGCAAGTGTGTAAGTTCTATTGCATTTTTCTTTTCCTTTATTATCATATTTCTCTATTTCTCTGTTTTCTCCCACATATATAACTCACCACTTCCCCACACAGCGCTTCACCTTCGTTGAACAATCCAAGAAGCAGCCACTACCGTATAATCTTGTTTTTGTTGAAGTTTTCTGCTTCTAACGGGCATCCCTTGAAAAAAAAGAGAAGATATCTCTTGTGCCACTTCCTTCTTGCGCTATAAATACATATCTCCATCGCAGCATGGAAGCGTCTGCCAATAACCGCGGGGGTGGTGGCCGTGGCCGTGGCAGGGGACGTGGGCGTGGTCGTGGTCGTGGTGGGTCTCACCAGCCCCGCCAGCCGCAGCAGCACGCCGACCCCGTCAACGCCGTGGAGGAGATCCAGGACGACATCCGGGCGACGCTGCCGAAGCCCTTCTCCGTCTCCTTCCCCAAGATCAACCGCGTCAAGGAGCGCAGCCGCGTCTTTGTCGTGCCACGGGTGGGTGGGAGGGACCGTCCGGCGGGGCAGCAATCCCCAGCGGCGGGCGCGCAGCGCGGCTACCCCACCCGCGTGTTCGTTGTGGCGGAACGCACCATCGCTGGCCTCGACGACTTGGTCTATGAGAAGCACCGCAACGTGTGGGAGTATCTCCCCCGCGGCAACGCCCGCGTTTACGCGCTGAGCGACGACGCCGCAAAGGCGACCCGCCGCGCCGAAATTGAGGCGCAGGTGGCCGCGGCAGAGGAGGCCTTTGCGGCTGCTGCGATCCCCGATGACACAGGGCGGCGGAAGCGGCCGTCTGTTGCACCGATATCCCTCCAGACGAGCGATGTGGTGCGCGTCGGGGCGGTGAACGGCCTCCGCAAGTTCTCCTACAACGAGGACGAGTCGGGGAAGAAGCGGAAGGTGGACTATGGCTACGACGACGAGGTCGACGCCGTCGTCGCGCTGGAGAAGGAGAATGGCGAGTGCGGCCACATCAGCGCCTTCACACTTCCTGCAGGTTCCAAGGCCGGCGGCGCAGGGGCGGTGGAGCGGTACTGGGTCATTGGCAGCAAGAACGTCCACATTGTGCTGCCGTACAACTTCTCCGCCGAGGATGCCACGGGCACGTACACGGCGCGGCGGTACGGCTACGCGGTGAAGATCGCGCTGCAGTGGCGGGACGTCATGGACCTCGCAGAGGAGCTTGCCGGCGCCGCTGGGGCAAAGCATGCGACGGCCCCCGTAGCAGAAAACAGAGGCGCCGACCGCAACAGCTTCAAGAACGTGACGCCAGAGGGCATCCGCAAGTTTCACGACGTCCTCGCCCGTCACGACTACACAGCCACTTTTGAGGCCATCTTCCGCGACTCGCAGCACTTGGTAGATTATGAAAACCGCAACGAGTTCCGTTTCTTCTCCCTCACGGAGAATGGCACCTTTGATAAGAGCCCTGCAGTGGGCTCAACCGGCGGGCAGCCCGCCAATGAGGAGGAAGAAGAGGACGATGACGAAAAGGAAAAGGCTGAAGAGGTGCGGGCTGATGGCAGGCAGACAAAGAACTCGTACGTGCACGGGCTCTGTGTCGACATCCAGGCCTCCTTCAAGATCTTCGAGGACTGCGGACTGCCCGTCACGCCAATCTACTATGGCAACAAGGTCACCGTGGACAACAAGGGGTACTCTGTGCTGCACAAGATCCCCTACCGCTCCAAGGAGTTTGAGGCGCTGGTGGATGACATTGGCCACAAACAGAACAGCGAGGGCTGCGTCGTCTACGGCTACAAGCTGGAGAAGGACGCGAGCGCCGCTGGCAGCGGTGGCACGGCCCGCGGCCGCATTGTGAAGGTCTGGAAGGAGAAGGCCTACCCCTACGTCATGGAGCGCTCCACCCGCGAGGCCATTGTAAACCACAAACTCGCCGGCAAAGGCCTCGAGGCGAAGATCCGGAAGAAGCTCGCGCGGCAGAAGCCGCACATCCGCAAGTACTTCAGCGACTGGGAACAGAACCGGCTGCCCTTCCTCATGCTCTTCTCAGCCTACCTGCAGATCACCCACAAGCTCACCCCATTCATGTCCCGCGACGAGGCCTTCATGTCGATCCGCAACTTTTGGCTGTCGCTGCAGAAGGAATTCGCCGAGGCCGTGGAGCGCGACGGCGAGCTGCGGACCGTGTGCGAGCGCTTCGTTCCGGGCGAAAACGCCGGCGTTGGACAGGGCGGAGATGGCCAGCAGCAGCAGCGGCCACGTGACCGCAGCATGATGCGCCTTGACGTGATCAAGTTTGTTGGGGCGCAGGGGTGCGGCAAGTCGACGCTATCGCGGGTGCTCTTCTGTCTCCTGACGGAGGCACGGCAGCAGCCGCGGTGGCTGAACCAGGACGAGGCCGGGAACAGGAACAACTACCTCGCCGCGATTCGCCTGGCCATGCAGGATGCGTTCCTCGTCGGTGAGCGTGAGCCCAAGTTGGACGATGCGGACGCCAACAAGGACAACACGGAGGAGGAGGCAGGGGCTGCGCCGGGCAGCGGGGCGGACGATTCCAGTAAGATCACCCACCTCATGCTCGACAAGATGAACCTTGACCAGCGCACGAACAACGACTACAAGGCCCTCCCCGAGCCCGCAGTGACCGTGTTCTTCACCTTTGAGAGCGAGGAGGGAGAGGAGGACAACATCACCGAGAATGCCCGGAAGCAGGCCAACATGACAGATCTCCTCCTTTCCCGTGTGATGGAGCGCGGCAGCGGGCACCGCACCATCAAGGTCCCAGACGGCATCTCCCCCGTGCAGCGCCGCCAGGAGGAGATGAAGATCCGCAAGTTCCTCTCCCAGGCCGTGCGCGCCTGCGAGTACCCAGAGGACGACGACAATGTGGTCTCCCTCGATATCACCGACACGCTGGAGAACCACGTGACGCGCATCTGGGCCGCACTGCAGGAGAATGGCTTCTACGAGCTGCCGAACCTCGACACGTTGCACCTCCCCCTCGCGATCCGGGCTGCGCAGCGTTACGAGGAGCTCATCACCCGCCAGGCGCGGCCGCCCATTTACGCCTGCATCGCTGTCCAACCGGCCGACCACGCGAAGCTCCTCGCGCAGGTGCCACAGTCGGCGCTCGCAGGGATGAAGACGCAGACAGAGTTCCACGTCACGACCAAGTACTTTGTGGGCGACCCGAATCCGCTCTACTTTGTCGTCCTCGCCGAGTTGGAGGGGCGGGAGATGGAAATTACGCTCGAGCGCGTCGTCGCGGATGCCAAGGGCGTTGCTATCGGCGTGCGGCACGCCAAGATTGTGAACGAGGAGGACCAGCAGCAGCAGCAGCAGCCACCCGTCGACGACATCTTTAACTATCTCCTCCTCCACTGCGGCACCAATACCGGTGGTGGTAGTGGAGCTGCTGCTGCGACCAACGCAGGGGAGAGCTGCACGACGCGGACGCTCTTCCCGTGCGCGAACCTGTTCCCCCACATCACCATCGCGAACGCCCCGGGCATCCCACCAAAGTACAGCAACGAGCTGCTGGCACTAAAGCCTGGCACGCCTGTGCCTGGGGAGGTCACGGTGAGGGGCATCTTCACCTTCCGCTAAGGAGCTGGAATCTGTGTGGTGACACCTCTGCTGGGCTCCGTTTGCTCGTTCTTGAACCGCACCGGACATGTGATCTTTCCTGTCACTTCTGGGGCGGCATATTAGGCTGTGTCATTGACGACTTTTCTATTCTGATTTCCACCTCTTTTATTTCTCCTCCCTGCACCTATCCGCCAGTGTCCTACCTGGCTTTGGTCGCTCGCATAACACATATTGAGCAGTGAAAAGAAAACACAGACTCCATGTTGAAAGCAATGAATATAAACACTTTGTAGAAGAATAAAGGTGTCTGATATTGCTTCTTCTCGAGGTGATGTCCACTTGGTTCTCACATAAATGCTGGCAAACTATCGGAGGATGAGATAATGCAAATGAAGATAGGCAATACACTGTACCGATGGCTTACTCTCGTGATTCTTTAATATGATCCCGCATACGACAACATATATATGCTCACCCCCCCCCCGACCCTTTTCCTTCTAATACATACACTTCCACAGTGCGTTCCAACAGCCCAACACAGGGGACATCATTGCTGTTCTAGATACACGCATCACAACAGCTGCCATTCCAAAAGACGTGCGCATCTTTCCCCAGTAGAGAGTCATGAACAGCGTGGAGGCGATCGCCAACCTCATTCTTGACAGTGACGAGGAGACGGATGAAGACCTTGACTCCTACGACTCGTACGAGGACTCCTCCGCTGGCAGCAGCCACAGCGCCGACAGCGCCGATAGCGTCGCAAGCACCGCCGGTGGGAGGGGTGGCGGACAGCCGCGCGGCCGTCGGTGGTGGAACCAGAACCAAAGTTATGGCAGCAACAACACCATCAGCGGCAGCAGCGGCTCGTCGGGGTTCATTGAACACACCCCCAGCAGCGGCACCGGCACGCTTTCCTCGGGCTCCTCGCTCTCCGCTTCGCCGTCGCCGCCGCAGACGATCCACGTTGTCCTGCCGCGGATCCAGCGCCGGCAGCAGCACCAGAAGAGACACGTCCACGTCAGCGACAGTGGCGACAGCGGCGCGGATGGCGACGAAAATATAATAAATGACGGCGAAAACATCGAAGCCCAGGACGACGTATTTGTCGATGATACCTTTGGCAACGACGGCCAGTGGATTCCACCCGCGAATGCAGCAGGAGGGCCCCTGTACGGTGCGAGGGCACATCAGCCACACTCAGAAGAGGGCAGCTTCCATGTCGCGGACAATGAAGTTCCGTGGGGCGATCAGGGAGGGTACGTTGAGGATGGTGGGGGTG
Source organism: Herpetomonas muscarum (assembly GCA_000482205.1). NCBI lineage: Eukaryota > Euglenozoa > Kinetoplastea > Trypanosomatida > Trypanosomatidae > Herpetomonas > Herpetomonas muscarum. The sequence continues at coordinate 10,841 of AUXJ01000876.1, forward strand.
GGTGGATGCAGCAGGGACCGTCTCCCGCTACCGCCTACCCAACGATGAACGGTGTAGCGGCCTATGGAGGGATTGCCGCAGTGCAGCCGTTCCCACAGGGCGGTGCGGCTGACATGTACCCCCCTGCGTCCTTCCAACCGCAGCAGCGTCTCTCGCAAAGACACAACTACGGCACCGCACCGTATCAGGACATGTACAGCCCTCACCAAGGGTGGCAGCAGCAGCAGCAGCAGCAGCCGTTCTATCCTCAGCAAGAAGAGTACCTCGGTGCCGCTGCAGAAACGGGTCAAATGCAAAATCAGGACAGTATTGGCGTCGACGAGGAGCCGCCAACGTCGCCCCTCTCCTCCTCCCCCTCCACTGTCAACTCCACCGGTGGTCTTTCGCGGAAGGGCAGCTCCCACTCCATGTTCAGCAACCGCTCCACCCGCAGCACCGCCAGCGCGAGCGTCGTCCGCAACGGCGTCAAAAAGTCGAACATTGTCCCCTACAGCGGCGGTCTGGGCCTTGAGGAGGCCATTGGGGTAAACGCCCGCAGCAACGGCAGCAGACACGCTCCGGCTAGCCGGCCACCGAACACCCGCAGCAGCGGAGGGGCCCGCCGGCCACACTCCACCAACAGCACCAGAAGTGGTGGTGGTGGTGGTGGACGGCGCAACATGTCCGTCCGGGAGCGGAACCTGCAGAAGCTGCGCGAGAACAACCGCATGTACAGCACCATCGACGACAGCGTCAGCCGCAGCAGTAGCCGCAGCAACAACAGCCGCGGTGGCCTCTACAGACACGCCTCCGTGGACTTTGACATGGACGACGACGACGACGCCGATTACGACTATAATCCTGAGGACGACGACGGCGACGACGACGGCGGGTTCGACCCCGCCTACACGGCCCCGGAGGACCGCAACACGGAGCAGTGGTACAGCAGCGTACCCCGCGGCTTCCACTCGCCGTACGGGCGGATGGGCGCGGAGGAGACCCGCAAGGAGCGCGAGCGTCGTCTGGAGCGGCAGTGGCGCGAGAAGCAGCGGCAGCTGAAGCAGGACAAGAAGAACGGCAAGTTGCCACCCACTGGCCGACGATAGGGTGCACTGATGCTGTGTGTTATTATTATCTTTTGTTTTTGCCTCCGATCGTTTTTTCCTTTGTATTGTCTCCCTTTTTCAGGTTGTATGTTTTTGTGTACAAATCATTACGCCTCTTTATATTTTGTTCCCCATTGCTC
>AUXJ01000884.1:0-18279 GCA_000482205.1 Herpetomonas muscarum
AGAAAAAGGGCACAACGCAAAGAGCTCTTCGGCGCCAAATGTTCGCTTTATGGTGAGATACAGAGAGGGGAGAGAGAGAGAGGGGAGAGAGAGAGGAAGGGGAAGGTATATCGTGGAGAGAAAAGTAAGTAAAAGTAAAGGTAAAACGCTGCTGCTGGAGCAGCAAAACACACACTAGTGGCTGAGGGAAGGGCGGGGCGGGGGGGGGGGGGGGGGGCGGGGAATAGGAGGGGACGAATGATAATCGGGGGGGAAAAAACAACGGAAGCTAGGGTAGGACCAAAACAATATTATTATATGGGAGACCGATCCGGAAGACAGACGCACGGAAGTGACAAGCTCACCACAGATTCGCGATATACACACACACGCACACACCCTCACTAGCGTCAAAAAAATGAGTGTTATTGGGGGAGGCCGGTGGGCAACGGTGAACGGAAAAGAAAAAAAGAAGGGTGAATACGAGCGATCTATTCACAGAGATATGTGTGTGTTCACACTGCGGTACGGTGTGTTTGCGTGTTGTTTTCTTTTCTTTTTCTTTTTTTTAAAAGGTCTGTCCGTGAAAGAAGGATTGTTGATGTAACTGCTCACTCCTGGTTGCTATTTTCTTTCTTTCTTTTTTATTTTCAACGTGATTGCTGTATATATATATATGTATGGTATGATGTCGAACTATAATGACGACTGTTCAAAAGAACAAAACAGAAGGGGTTGTATTAAAAGGGATGGAGGGGAGGGGGAGATAGATAGAGAGAGGCAAGGAGGTGTAAGTGTGTGTGTGTGTGTGTCCGTGTTGGGCAGCATTGACGGCTTTGCCGCCTGTCAGGCAGAGTGCGATGCCTCCTCTCCACAGATTCATACACATCCTGTATAGTGGCTAGGCGGGGGGGGGATGCAGACATGCGTCTGTGGGTCCCATCAACAACCAGCGGCAGATTTTTTAATTCTTATTATTGTTATTCTGTTCTCTACCCGCTCCTTTTTTCTCCAGTACGTGTGTATTCGCGCGCGGTGGTGCATCTTTACAAGAGGGGTATTGCAATGTCTATTGGTGTGCTCGCGCGCACATTTTGACTCTTCAACAGCGCCGCAGTCGACATAGAAACACACTCGGCGGAGGGGGAGAGGGGGGGGGGGGGGAGAGGGTGGAGGGTGGCGCGCTACATCTGGGCCCTCTCTCTCTCATATCTGCGTATACATCTCCTCTTCCGCCACAGGACGACCCCCCGTTGCGGCCGCGGCGGGGGCGGACGGAGCGCCACCTGGCCGCGCCATCTGCTCCTCTGCGAGGTCTAGGACATCCACCGACGACGCGCGAGACGGGAGATCCTCGTCAGGCGCAGGCAGTTCCTCTTCCTCCCCCTCTGTCCCCACGATGGAGAGCGTGGACGACAGCGATGACGAACCCGAGAGGGAGGAGGAGAGGAACCCCACCGCCGCCCCCGTCGCCCCACCACCGCCGTCTGTCGTCCCTGCCGTGGCTCGCTTCTGCGCTGCGAGGGCGCGCCGACGCAGTCGCGCCACCGCCGCTGCCGTCATCGGCACCGGCGGGCCGCGGAGGAGGGGTGCGGACCGCCACCACTGCAGTACGTCAATTGCGGTGCCAATCTTCGTCGCCTTGGCCCACTGCTCGCGGAGGCCCTGCACCGCCCACAGCCGCAGCCGCGACTTGATCGAGTCCACCGTCTCCACCCCGCGCCGCAGCTCGAGCGGCCGGAGGTGGAACTCGCGCTGCTCCAGCTGGCTTGGCAGCATGATCGTGTAGGCACCAAGGATGCTGCGGAGGGGGTCGGGGCGGTGGCGGGTAAACGAGACATACAGCGCCACGCGCTCAATCCGCATGTGCTCCACGTAGATGAACGCCTGCGGGACAAAGGACACAGCCGCCGCGGAGGCAGAGGCGGAGGCGGCCGCAGCACCAGCCGCGCGTCCCGAGGCCACCGAAGACGACACGACGACGCCGTCAAGCGCATCGTCGGCAGCTCCGGCACCGCCACCAGCCGCTGCTCCCTCTCCTCCCCCTCCCCCTACTGCGACTGCCGCGCCACCGCCGCCGCCCGCGCGGCTCCCGCGGCGTCCGGGGGCCGACACGACGCTGCCAGCGACACCGACGGCCGTCTGCCGGCGGAGGCCCTCCGCCACCGCAACGACAAAGGCCATCTGCCGAGGGAAGACGTCGCACTGCGGCGGCCCGCGGCGGCCCGTCGGCGGGTTCTGGCCCAATTGCCGCGCGCCACGCCGGTGGGATGGGGTGGGGGTAGGGGAGCTGCTGGCGGAGGTGTCCGCGCCGACGGGTGTCGTTGGCAGCGGCAGGTCTTCCTCCGCGGCCACCACCACCACCCGCCTGCGCGCGCTGTGGGATTTGGTTGAGGCTGGCGGAGGAGCCTCCTCTGCTTCGCCCGTCGCGCGCGGCTGCTGTCGCTGTTGCTGTCGACGGCGACTGCTGCTGCTGCTACTGTGGCGGTCAGCCCTTGTCCTCGCCGCTGGCGCCGACGACGACGCCGGTGAGTGCGGCATTTGAGGCCGCGCGTAGGGGTACACGTCTCCAGAGATGCCAGCGGGGCCTGTCCGCGGTGCCGCCGCGGCGGCGGTTGCGGCCCGGGCCCCCACCTCTGATATGGACGACAGGCGCCGAACCTCCTGCAGTGCGACGGCCACCCAGTGGTCGCTCAGGGCCAGCACCATCGTTGCCACCTGGCCGTGCAGCTCCGTGACGCGGGACATGCCGTCGGGGTACTTGATCATGCTGTAGGAGAGCTTGAAGTCGTGGGCGTCGTGCTGCTCCGCGCCCCGCCGCCGCGCCCGGTCCGGCCACACACCCTCTGGGAGGATGTATTGCAGCGCCCGGTCGAGAGTCGCGGCGGTGGTGGCGGGGGGGCGACTGGGGCTGTGGTGGTGGTGGTGGTGGTGACCCGCCAGAGAGGGGCGGCGTTGCGCGCTGGGGCGCGACACACGGGAAAGCTCGGATGGGGCACGGGAGGGCATCGACGCCAGGGTGTGGGACAGGGGCTGCCGCAGCGTCGCCGTCGTCGGTGCAGATGCCATGGATGTCGCCCCAATGTCCTCAACCGCTGCTGTTGCTGCTGCGGGCGATGCGGCTACGTGACCAGCGCTTCTGGGCGCCTGCCCGGGGAGGAGGAGGCGGGCGCGGTAGAAAAATACGCTTCCCTGCATCTCGTCGATGAGCTGCAGCTGGTGCACGGTGAGGAACAGATTACGGTTGTCCTCGGTGTCGAGAATCGCCACCTCCACCCCTTCCACAGCCACCGAGAAGAACTTCGCCACTGTCGGGTTGGGCAGCGGCTGCTGTTGCTGCTGCTGAAGTTGCTGTTGTTGGTACGCTAACAGTGGCGACGGAGGCACGTAGTGTCGCCTCCCACCAGCACCACCAACAGCGCCACGAATTGGCTGCTTCCGGTGGTCCGACAGAACACCTCCCCGTATCGAGTGGGAACTTACCAGCCCACTCTTATCGAGCCGATGTCTGTCAGCGACTGCTCCGTCATGACGGGCGCGGTGGTGGTGATATGGGCCTCCCCTTGGCTGGTGCTCTGCCCCTCCTGGAACAGCAGCAACAGCAGCAGCGGCCGTGCGGATGGGGCTGTCGCGGCCGTGCTGGGCGCGGATGCGGGCGAGGAAGCGGCTGCTCGTCGTGTCCGCCATCTCTGTCAGCCACAGGAGCTTCGCGAAGGGTACGCGCATTGTGAGGGCGGTTGATGTGCGCCACCCCTCCACCGCCGCGTACGCCGGCACCGCGCGCTCCGTGACGAGCACCGTCACGCGCGACTTGTCCGCGTTGCTGTACCCTCGCACGCAGAAGGGCAGCCACTCCGCCACCTCCTCGCCCCGAGGCGACTCGGTGGACGTACCGCCCACGTCGACGGTTCGCCGCCGCGCGACGCGGCAGTCGCCGTGCGTGAAGTCGACCTCGAACCACGCGCCCTTGTAGCCGACCATGTGCACCCGCATCACGTGCTCGCCGCGGCTGTCCTCCCACAGGAAGAAGCGGTTCTGCCGGGCCGGCACCATGTTGCGTCGCCGGTTGCCCTGCTGCCGCACCATCACCGTTCCGCCGCGGGTGCGGTTCTGCACCAGGATCTTTGTCGCCCGCACGCCCTGCACAACAACGGCGAGGACATTGTCGGCGTTTTGGACGGAGACCACCACGCGCCCCGTGACGACGGCGTCCACCTCGAAAGGGTCGTACGCCTCGAGGCTCGTCGGCGTGAAGCGCTCCGGGCGGAACGCGTCGAGGGTGGCGCCGTAGTTAATCGCGACCTGCTTCCCGGGCCGGCGCGGGGTCGCCCAGAGGTTGAACGTCGCCTGCCCCGCCGTGTCCACCGACAAGTACTCGGTGCGGTGGCTGTCGTAGAAGCTGGCCAGGTCCTTGTGCTGCACCCGCCGCTCGGTGATCGACGTCACCGACGGCGCGATGCCCTCGAGGCTCTCCCGCAGCGCGAGGCGGTTGCCGTGGGCCGCGCCAACGCAGCTGACGTGGAAGTCGCCCGGGTTGAGCCGGACGCACGCCACGCTCGTCAGCGCTGTCACCGTCGCCGCCGCCGCCGCCACTGCCGGGTCGCTCTCCACAGCCGCTAAGACGGCCGCTGTGAGGCCGTTTTGTGGCGGCGGCGGAGACGGTGACAGCGCCTGTCCAGAGAGCACTGTCACATCCGTCGCGCGGCCGCTCGTGGAGGGGGTGGGTAATTCGCTTTCGCCGTCGCCGTCGCTGTTGGGGTCCCGCATGCTGAGCAGCACCCGCTCCAGCGCCTGCGCCCGCTTCTCCTTGAGCGTCTTGTTGGCCCGGGTGAGTGCGCTCGCGAGCCCTGGGAAGTCCACGTGCAACTGCAGCCGGCGCGTCGTGCTGTTGAGGAGGACCCAGCGGGGGGTGATCAGCAACACGATCGGCTGTCCCTCCTGCGCGTTGGGCAGCTGCACCGCGTAGTTGCAGCTCCGCATCAGGCCGAGCTCGGGGTGGGCGCACTGCAGGACGCCGCTCGAGCCCACCTCCACCGGCACGCCCTTGGACCAACTACTGTCGAGGCCAATCTTCACAAACGCCTCGGTGAAATCCTGCAGCTTGCAGCCGAGGAGGAAGGGCCTGCCCTGGGAGGGGATGATGCCCGTGATGCCGCTCTGGCCGGCGCACAGTCGGCGCGTCACGATGCTGTCGCTGAGGAGCACCGGGTACTCGGTGAGGTTGCACACCCACATGCCGACCGAGAGAAGGATCGTGCGGGCCAGCACGCTGACCTGCACATAGAAGGAGCGCCCGCTTGTGTCACGGAGCCGCAGCAGACGCGGGTGGTGGTCGACAGCGTCGCGCAGGCACACAATGACGGTGCTGACGTCCTCGGTGTGGAGCGTCTCGCCGGCGCTCTGCGTGAAGCTGAGGGCAACGGCGAGGTCTCCGTCGTAGGTGCACTGCAGCACCGGCAGCGCCTGTCGATGCTGCAGGTCCCCGTGCATGGCGAGTGGCACCAGTCCCCGGTAGAACTCGGCCTTCTCCTTACTGAGCGTCGGGCGCCGCGGTGCCCGGCCCGGCGCGTGCGACCGGCGTCGACGGTTGCTGCTGCTGCTGCTGCCCCCCCTTTCCTCCGCGCCCGACCCGGTGTCCTCCTCCGTATCGCTGTCAGGGACGACCTCGTCCCTCGCCGTGGCTGGGAGCCACGGCCGGAGGGCGGCCCGGTCGCTGGCGGTCTGCGGGCCCCCGCGCGCGTCCGTCTGCCACACCGCGACCTGAATCGGCACCCCGACGTGGTTCACAACGCTCAGCCGGGGATACACCGTGATAACTGTCGACATGCTCTGCGGCTGGTGCGTGAAGACAACAAACACCGTGAGCGGGCGGTCGTCGCCGCTGCCGACGCCTTCGCGCACATAAACAGCGTCACCGTCACCCCTTCCCTCACTACTATATTCGCTGTCGTCGTCTCCGTCGCTGTCTGAATGCCGTTCCCGCTCCTCCTCTTCTTGTGGTGGTGGTGAAGTTGCCTCACGCGTGGCACCATCCAACAGCCCCGCATCGTCGACGGGTACGGGGTGGAGGTGCACAAACGTGCCGCTCTCCGCCGCGAGCACGCTTAGCTCGCCGCCGTAAACCCGATCCCCGTGTCGGCAGCGGATGATGACGTCACTGCAGTCGCCCTGCAACGGCGTGTGCCTACCTGTGGGGAGAGACTTGTACAACGCGGCGCCATGACCCCGGCCACGTGCGTCCGAGCTGCGTGTGGGCTCATACCCAGTGGTGGGGGTGATGGTGGTGGTGGTGGTGCTTGCGTTTCCGCCACTGCCGCTGCCGTCGTCGTCGACGATGGTGCGCTGCCGGATCGCCAGTGTCGTCCCGCTTTCGTTCCGCAGGGACGTCTTGGCGTGGATGCCGATGGTGAGCACGCCGCTCTCCATCGGCAGTTCTCCCGCCCCGGCCCCACCTGCCGCCTTCGCCTGGCGGTGGGCCCACCGCGCCGCGTGGTGGGTCGCCGCGGGCACCGCCGGCGGTGCCTCGCCCGCCCACCGCGCCGACGCGTGGTCGGTGCAGGAGAGGACGACGAGGCGACCGCTGGCGACGAGGCCGGCGGCCTTACCGTACTGCAGTGCGCTGACCGGCACGCGGGCGGCGGTGCTATCCACACGGCGCCCTTTGCTGTTCAGCGCGAACCACGCCCCGTCAGCCCCAGTCGCCCTGCGGTGAGAGGGCGACGCGGACGCCGCCGCGTCGCCGCGGCTGCGCCGATGGCTGCTGTGGTGGCTGACGGACACCGTCACGCAATCGCTGGGGAACAGGTACACATACAGCGCGGCCGCCCGCCGGTACGGGATGAGCACGTCAACCGACGCCGACGGGTGGAGGCAGAACCAGTCCCCGTGACCGCCTGCCGCGTCGCCGACAATGTCCGTGGCGATGAGGAGGTAGAAGGTGACGTCAAAGTGGTTCGTGAAGCGGTGTGTGGCTGAGCTCCCCACCCCCACCGTCCCAACGGTGGTGGCGGTGGTTGTGCTTGCGGCAGCTGCGGAAGGCGCCAGCGCGGCTGTGGCAGCCTCGTCGTCGTCGTCGTCGTCGTCGTCGTCGTCGTCGGCAGCGGTGTGGTGGTGGTGAGCAGACGTTGCACGGCCCCAACGCTCGGCCTCCGGCGTCCCAGCACGTCGCTCGTCCTCGATCGCGTGCACGCTGCCATCGCCGCCGCCGGTAAGGTCGGTGCTGGTTGGGGAGGGCTCCCCGGAGGATCGGTCCCCGATGGCGCCGCCGTCGCGCTGGCCGTACTCGGGCCTCGTCGCACCGCTGTCGGCGAACCGCCTGACGAGCTGCAGGGCGTAGCGCACCTTGGCGAGGATCAGGTACGACAGCTGCACCTGCAGCCCGTCGCAGGTGACGGTGAGGTGGTCGTTGCTGCTGTGCCGCGAGATAGTCTGCGTGCGGGAAATGGACAGCTCCACACCGGGAAGCACCGCCGTGTCCCAGCGGCCTTTGCCGTAGACATCCACCTGCAGCCCCTGCAACTGGGCGGCGGCCGTCAACATCGCCGAGTGGAGGGTGCGGCGGAGGCTGTACACCACGTCCTCGGTGGAGGTGCGCAGCAGCGGGTAGCGGTGGTCGCTGAGAACCACCTCGACCGCCGCAATGTGCGCCGCGATGCTCAGCTCGACCTCGTCGGCGTCATCGTTGGCCGCGGCGGTGGGGTGGAGCTCATAGGGCCGGGGCACATCGTCGGTGTCCGTGGCCTGGGACCCCTCCCCAACTGCCGCCAGCAGTTCCTCCTCCTCCGCGCCCAGACCGCTGCCCTCGCGGCGGTGGGGCAGTTGAGAGGGGGTGGAGGAGGTCGACGCACTCGCGTGCGGCTCCTCCGGGGACATGGGTCCCCCTGCCCGCGTGCTGTCTTGCTGGCCGCGGTGAGCACCGACCTCACCGTGCCGGCTGCCCGTCGCATCCGCCGCCTCCAGCGGCTTCTCCATCTGCCCTAGATCGACAAGATCAGCCGCCGCCGACGCCGACGCGCGCCACGCCAGCGTCGCGTCGATCAGTCCTAGCAGCTCCTTCTCTGCGGTGGAGCTGGTGATGTAGGCGAACCGCGCCGGCACCGCCGCCCACCTGCTGTGAAGCGCGCGGACCGCTGCAACGTCGGTGCGGGTGATATCGACGGCGACGCGGCCCACCTCCAGTGCGTGGTGCTGCCCCTGCCGGGTGACGAGGGTGAGGTGGGTCGGCGCGAGAACAGTCGTGCTCGTCGTCGTCGACGTCGCGCCGACGAGCTGGGTGTGCACCGAGAGGCCCTCCAGCGTGACCTCGCGGAGGTGCGCCGGGGCGGGGCCGGGGACCGACGGCGACGACGTTGCTGCTGCCACGGGTGGGATGCTGCGCGTCCGGATGCGAAGGCCGCATTCCACCATCAGCGCCCGCGGCTCGCCGAGCGCGCTGAGGTGGACCTCGACCTCATCCACGCAGAGCAGCAGGTGCCGCTCGGGCGGGGCCACCGCCGACAGCCGCTGCTGTCCCTGTTGCTTTCTGGACCTTCGCCCCGTCGGGGTACCGACCGCGGCGGGGCGCCGGCGGCGCCTGGAGCTTCCCGTCGTTGTGGCCGTCGCCGCGGCGGTTCTGCCGGACGTTGCGCGGTGCCCTGTGGGGACGGCGAGCTGCAGGCTGAGGGGGGCGCAGCCCGCGACCGCCGCGCCGCCCCCGCCCTCATCTTGCGACTTTGCCGCCGTGTCGCTAAAGGACATGGTCGCGCTGCGTGACGGGGTCCGCTCCGGCAGCTCAAGGGGCGGCGGCGGCGGCGGTGTCGCGGCCGTCGATCCCGATGGGGACGACGTCAGCACCAGCAGCGACGGCGACGACCCCGGGGGCGAGCGGTACCATGGGAAGACGGGGCCCTGCAGGTGGGGCGGAATGGCCACCTCGACGCTGCGGTGGAGCCAGCCTCGGCGGCCCCGCGGTCTGCCCCGCAGCTGGGAATCCTCACGCGGCCCCGCCAGCCACCAGTCGTCGTGGTCCTCCTCGTCCTCCCCCTCATCCCCGTCACCATCACAGTCGCCCACCAAAGGATGATGGACGTGCGAGTGCTCAGCCGCTGCCTCTGTGCCGGGGGCCACGCGGTCTGCGCTGGTGGTGCCGGTCATGGACAGAAAGCGCGACGGTGCGCTTCGTACGCGGCTGTCACGGCGGACACCCGGGCTGCCGCCCCTCCCGCCCATCACCGCCCCACCGTCATCGTCATCGTCAGAGGGGGCTGCCCCCGACCGCATGGACCCTGTCGAGGAGGAGGAGGAAGAGGGCGACGATGAGGAGGTGCTGCTGGCCGAGGACGGCGACGACGGCGGGTACTGCAGCGCGTAGTCCGTGTCAGAGTCGCTCAAGGGGTCGAGGCCCGACGCCTCCATGTGCATCGCAGCGGCAGCGGCAGCCCACTCCCCCTCCCCGCTGCTCGGCGCCTCGGCGAAGCCCAGTCGCACATTCTCGCACTGCAAGTAGCTGCCCTCGCCCAGCGCCAGGTACGGCAGCAAAACCATGTCCACCCCCGCCGTCATGACCCGCTCGAGCGCGGTGCGGCCCCACGTGTGCAGAGGCAGGCACACCCGCCCGCCGGAAAGCGTCACTGTCAGGCCCTCCTCCACGATCATCACAACGCCCTCGCGCGGGCGTGCTGCGGGGGCCGCCGTCCCACGCCGCCGACTCCGCCCGGCCCCGTACGCGACGTCGATGGTGATGGTGTGGCCGTTCAGCGCGACGGTGATGTGGTTGGTCTCTGCCTTTGAGAAGAAGAGCACGCGGCCGTCGCGGGACAGCGTCACGTCCTCTGTGAGCGCATACGTGCTGTCGGTAATGCGGGTGATGCAGGGGCCGCGGCTGCCCTCGTCCCCGCCGCCCATCGTCGCGGTCGCGGTTGCAGCAGCGGGCCCACCGCCACCGGGGCTGCGGTTGTAGAGGGAGAAGAGGCGCTGCGACGGTAGCTCGATAAAGTAGGCAGCCAGCGAGAGGGCCACGTCCGCGGTCAGCTCCGCCGCGACGGACTGGGCACGGCACGACAGGCAACTCATCTGCTGCCCTTGCTGCGGTGGTGACGGCGGCGGTGGCGGGTGTGCCGCGCGGGGCGCGTTGTGCTCGCCGCGCTCCAGCTGCGCGTAAAGCCGCTCCAGCTCAGAGACAGACACCGGGAGAGGGAGCGGGGGCGGGGCGTACAGTGACAGCCCACGCACGACGAGCAGCTCCGGGCCGCCACCACCACCACCGCCCTCCACGGCCAGGCGCGTTGTCGCCGAAGACGGCGTCAGCGGCGACCCACTCAGCTCCGGCGCCACGTTGCTGGGCTGCTGGTGGAGGCAGCTGATCTCCCCGCACGAGACTACCACCGCCCCGCCGGCCCCGCTGCTAGTCAGCGAGACGCTGCGCACCCGCAGACACAGCCGGTCCTCCTCCCCCTCCTCCGTCGCGGGGGCGACGACATCTGCGGTGGGGTGCGACGGCGCCACATGAGCCCTCCAGCCGCCGTCGCTACTATTGCGGGTGCTGGTGGAGACTAGTGGCCGGTTGATGGCGGTCCCGCTGGCGTTCACCCACCGTACGCTGGCTTTCTGGCTACGGCCGCCGCCGTCCTCCGCGCGGCCGTCGCGGGAGCTGCGACTCAGCCGCTGCAGACGGCCCCAAATGTCATCCCCACAGGCGCCGCCCTCGGGGCGGTCGGCCGGGCGCGCGGGTGCCGCGCCGCTCTGCCCCGCGGTGTCGACGAAGCGCAGACAAACCGCCGGCAGCTCCAATGAGAAGCCGCTGGAGAAGGCGACACCGCCCGCCTGCACCGCTGCGGGGGCTTCAGGGCAAGCCGCGACGTCAACCGCGCCGTCGACGTCCCCGTCACACGCATCCGCTGCTGCGGGTGGTGGCACGGCTTCCGTGCGGGAGAGCCGCTCCACGCAGAGCAGCACCTCCAGCTGGTCGCGGATGGTGCTCGCCTTCGCGGCAGCGCCCCGCACGTTTGCAGGGACAGCGTGTCGGCGAGGCGGTGGCCTGCGTACGGCGTCTTCGCTGACAAACAGCAGCCCAGCAGCCGCGTTGAAGAGCGCCTGCTCAACTGCGTCACCTGCCCGGGCTGCGGCCGTCGTCGTAGCCCTCACCTGCGTGGCGCCGGGTACACGGAACCTGGTGGTGGTGGTCGTCGTCGTGGTGCTGCCACCGCTGGCCCAGGCCCGCTCGGGACTACGGCGCGCCCGCTGCGACGACGCGATGGCAGAGGAGGACCCCCCGCCCATACCGCGAATCACGCCCCCCACCCGCCGAGCGCGCCGGGTCGCTGCGTGTCGCTCCTCCTTGCGCTGCTGCAACCGCTTCGGCAATTCACAGAGCAGCACGTAGACCTCAGGGTAGAAGACCAGCGAGGCTGGCGTGATGGCGATGTGCGGTCGCACGCCCGTTGCCGCGGCGCGGTCAGCAGCGCCAGGTATGGAGTACGGCCGTAGCTCCGTCTCTGCGGACACGCCTGACAGCACCGTCACCTCGAACTTCCACGGGTAAGCCTGCGCGGTGGGCTGCGACGGTGCCACTTCCCAGCTGCATGTGTGTAGTGGGGGGGCCTCCCGGGGCGCGGCGCACACCCCGCCGCCGCCGCTGTCGCGCGTGCTTTGCTGCTGCGATGACCCGACGCGGGCGACCACCGACACGCTGCGAACCTCCAAGACAGCTGGCACGGCCGCCGCCACTTCCCTCCCGCCCACCCCTGCGATCGGGCCTCTTCCGGCGCAGTACGTCAATCCGCGCAGGCACCCGCACAGCGCCGCGGGGCCGCCGCGCCACTGACTCCGCCACTGCACCGAAACGTCAAGGCTGTCCAGCTCGAGCCGCAGGGGCGGCGGGTCTGGCGGCCGCGACCAACCACGCACGACAGCTGCCGGTAGAGGCAGGGCAGTGGGGAGCCCGAGCGGGGCCGCTCTGCTGGCTGTCCCCGCTGCCGCGTAGCGCAGCGCGAGTCGCGCCCGCCACCGGGCGATGGACTTTTGCAGGTGAGCGAACTTCTCGGCTCGCCTGCCCGGGAGGTCCATCCATTCGAGCAGCAGGTCTTCGGAGAAGCAGCACGTGGCCGGGCCGATGCGCAGTCGCCGGCTTGCTCGTATGCCGCCGGGGGCGCTGGAGCTGGGGCGCTGGGCATCTGCGAACACGAGGCCGTCTCGCGACACGGTCGTTGAGCGACGGCACGCGCTCTGGTCGTCGCCGTATTCGCCATCACTGGTGTCCCCCTCCGCACAGCTGCTGCGGTCACCCTCTCCTTCAGAGTCGCTGCCGCCGCCGGGGCCCACCTCCTCTTGGGAAGCGGGGATGTCCAGAAGAACGTGGATTGACACATCGCTGGCCGCTCCCTGTTCATTCGCAGAACCTCCCGTTCCCTCCGCACCCCATTCTGTACGGGCGGCGAGGAGCCGCCGCAGGGTCGCCGGGGTCATGAACCGCACTGGTCGACTGAAATCTCTGCTGTAGAGGACGGACAGGTGCCGCAGGGACACCCTCTTCCCGCCAGGGAACATGGAGAGCGCAATGCCGTCCCACAGACACACGACAAGGTCCAGTGACGGGAGCTGTAGCACGCATGGCGCGACGTGCAGGGTCACGAAGAAGCGGCGCTGCGGGGCGGATGGGTCGATCGGAGGCTGGAGAGGCTGCGGGAGGTCCCCGCGGCCGTGGGTGATCATGGCAAGCCACGACGCCAGCTCCCGTGTCCCTAGCGCTGCAAAGAGCGGTGTCAGCAAGCGCCCGTCGCGGCCATGGCAACCGTTCACGGAAACCTGCATCGTTTCGTCAGAGGTGCCCATGTGGAAGGGTGGGCGGCTGTCGTTCGCGTACACCATCTTCACCGTCACCCCTCCGCGGACAGGATCTGCAGCAGCGCCGTCGGCGGCGTCATCGACGGACACCCGCTGCACTGTGGTGTCCCTCACTGATAGCCCGTACGCACGACCTTTGAGATCCACCCGGAGGCAGGAATCGCGATTGACAAGGTGTACCGTGAGCTCTGGTACGTCGCCGTGGACTAGGGCGGGGTTTCCATCGCTCCAAGGGTAGTACAGCTCTGAGTCGACCGCCGTGACGCGCAGGCGCAGGTCGCCGGGGAAGACTGGGGTGGAGTAGGGGCCCCCCGGGGATGGGGCTGGAGGACGGCCGCCATTGCTGCGTGTAAACGCGTGGTAGGCTACATCGCTGCGCGCCTGCGAGGTTGGCGACCGCGGCAACAAACTGCGCCCCCGCTCCTCGCGGTAGCTGTAGTGAACCCGAGAGGCGATGCTTCTCAGCCGACACAGAGGTAGGCGCGGTGTATTGAACTGATTCCACAGCGCCATCACCGTGGGGATATGAAGAACCACGGCCCGCTTTGACACGGCAACATCAATGACCAGACGACTGTAGGGGAACAGGGCTGTCGCGACATCCTCGAAGGACGGTGGGGCTATCTCCAGGTGCACCTGTACCTCGCCACCCTCGCGGTAGGGGAGAAGCTCCACACGGCGGTCCCCGCCTTCGAGAAAGCCCGTCAGCTTGTCGCCAAGGGTGACATCAATGTTCATGCGCTTGTCGCTATAACGGTCAAGTTCAACTTTGACCGCCTCATGGCCCACAGCGCACACGACGATGGGTGGGACTGGCACGACGCCAGGAACTGGCACAGCCTCCGGCTCTGTCACAGGATCGAGTAGACAGACAGAGCAATCGCTGAGAACAACCCCGCCACGGATGTAGGGAACCGAATACACCTCTGGCTGCTGAATATACACGCGCGGGTCTTCGTTTCCGAACAGCAGCAGCGCAATGGAGTCGTATGCCCGCTCGAGGCAGCCGGTGACTAGGTTGTTCACGCGCAGATTGAGGGATGTAGCGGCAAAATGGAAGGCAACACCTTTGGGGTCAATGTTCCCTCCATAGGGCGACGCTTCAGCCATGGCATCCGCCCAAAGAGAAACCTCCAGCTCAGCTACGGGGCTGGCCACGTCGGCGCCGCATGTCACGCCCTGGCAAGAGAAGGCGAGATGCCAACCGTCCTTGATGGCGGCTGAGAAGGTGAAGTTGTGAAGCTGGACTGCTTCGAATTCAACTACGGTGGCAGATACGCAGAACTTTACAGGGGGCACATCTGTGGACTCCTCATCAGAGGAGGCAGCGAGCGAATTTGCTGGTGTGCTCGACTTTGGCATGCTCTCGACAAATTCCACGACCTTCTGTTTCAAGTCTCCGCAGCTTTGTTTGATTAGCTCCATGCCGTCCAGATTACTAAAGAGGCTGGTTGTGCTGCAGCGAAGTGTGAGGGCGTAGTCGGTGTCTGTCTCGTTCCAGGGGGGTAGGTACAGCGCACGGACCTCCACTACTGGATTACCTGCTGCATCTAGGTGGACCTCTTCGACAAATACGGAGGACGCCTTCTGTGTTGTTCTCCCACCATAGATTCCAATCACTGATACAGAGATTGACCCGTTTAACGAAAAGCCAATCTGGTGTACGTGCACGCGAAACTCGATAGGCCGGGTTAACTGTTTTTGCTGCGGCTCCGACGACTGCGACGGGGTGGTGTTCTGCTGGTTTGTAAGCGGTGGAGTTGTCTTCCCTGATATACTCTCTTCCTCGAGTGGAATATTTTCTGCGAGTCCACTATACAGAGAAATTTTATTCAGCAAGGCACTCAGCAATGCGTCGTCGACGTACCCACTGATATTATACACTGTCACGTCAACCCACGCGGGCTGCTGTGGCTGCGCAAAATTTGTTGTGCACTCGACCGTGAAACCGTCCCCGTCAATTTCGCCCTCGTTGTACACCCGCAGGAGGTGCACTACTGCGCTATCTTGTGCCCGCCCATTCCTTCTACTGCCAACATATTCAATTCCAGCGCTTCGAATCTGTACATCGCCTGAGAAGCTATCTCCTTCCAACGACAAAGCGGCGCGGAACTGCACGACGCTGACTGCCAAGTCTTCATCGAGATGAGCCTTGAACTCTGGCCACTCCAACGCCAATTGAAGTGTTACAGGCAGTCCTCCGAAGGCGAACACAGCCTTTCGGTCCAACGCGTCACTGACGGTTTCTTTGCTGGTTGATATGCTGTCCAAGTCACTCGTTTCGATGCTTTCTCTGCGCTGCTGCCGTAGTTGGTGACTTTTCTCCGGGATTTTTGAGCAGTATGGCCTATATGTAGGGATTTCGCCTCTCTGTTGGAACTGTGCAATCGCCCATACTGCTTGTTTTCTACAGTCAATTAAATCCTCCAGCGACAATATCGGGTCCTTTTCTAAAGTTGTGCTGTTGACAATCTGTTTGCCTTTGCCCTGTTCCCATGGGGCCTCCATTTCCCTGAGCGTGCAATGATAATAGCTAGTGCACTGTTCCTTCCATCTCGAATATTCTTCCCAATCGAATCTTCGACGCTCGCGGTTCTCCCGAACCTCTGATAGAACTTCCTGTAGCGCAAATTTCCAGCGCGCGCATGCCTTGCCACTCTCTGGGCATTTGGCTAGCAATTCCATCCGCGATTCCTCCCTTCTTTGATGAAGATTTGGGGTACCGTGTTGATGATTTTGTCGGTGCACAGCCGACTGCGCGCGGAGTATATTGCCGAGCAGTATTTTTAGACTTCGCACGGCGCGGTAATGGAGGTGCACCTCGCCAGGCTGGACACTGACCAGTCCGTTCAACGATACGCCACTGGTTGTTCCTTCCATTCCCGGAGCCGTTGCAGACACAAAAACACTGCCGTGTGATGGATCAACAACTTGCAAGAACCCTGTGTCCGTGTCCTTGCAGCACGAGATAAAGTCTGCCACTTCCATCCCTGTCCAGTCAACGGAGGGATCTTGTCTTGTGTGACAGTCGGGGCTCTCAGAAATGTGCAACGTCGCACTTTCGTACGAAAGGCTACGGTGAATTGTTTGACTTGCTGCTGTGATGAATGTTGGCTGGTATGCTTCGTCTGTGGCCTCGCATTTCACCACAGGAAGAGACGCCACGACGGAAAGGCTGAGACTATCCACTACGGAAGGTGATTCGACGCGCACAACCAAATTATGAAGCTCTAGTCTAATATTGTTGAGAATACTTTTGCGCAGCCGTTCGAATACACCAGAAAAGGGCTTTTTCCTCGAAGACTTGGTTGGCGTCTCCGACTCTCCTTCCGACGTCTCATCATGTTCGGGGGATATTTCCGTAAGCTTGAACAGCTCAAGGTTTTTGAGCTTTTCGTCGAGTGCGCTCTTCACAGCGTCTACATCAAATATAGCCGTGTTGGATGAAATAACAACACAGACGTCCGAGATTTGCAAAACACACTGCGAGCTGTAGAGCTTCCTCCAAGGTATTTTGACACTCAGACTCCCAACGCAGCCACGTACCAAGCGCACCGGGATGTTCGGAGGAAGCGCTCCAGGCAACAGCTCGAGGTTGCGCAGCTCCACTGCTCCCCTGAGGAGACTAACATTGACAGAGTCTTTGTCAACATTTTTTATGAATCTCCCCAGGTAAGTTGTCAACACAGAAGCTACGAGTCTAGAAAACACCATTTCCGCATTATAATCTTCACCAGGAATAGTAGCTACAAGAAAAAATAGATATATATATAGATGGAGAAGGCTTTATACGGTGATGGAAAATCACGCAGAAGAACACTTGTCAGGGTGACGAGCCAAGCTGCGATTAAAAAAAAATGGGCGCAAAAAAAAATCCGTGCGGCAGAATGTATATTTTATAAATAAAATGAACGCAAAGGGTTAAGCCAAAAGAGCAAACAAAAGATAATTACGATAGCAAGCAGCGTCGTGAAAAAATATATATATTTATTATATACTCGAGTCTTTACGCCCGTGCGAAACAGTAGTTGTACAGAAAGAGGTTAACCAACTTAAAAAAAGAAAAACAAAAATGGTTTACCTGCTGAAAATGTGTCGAAGAGTTGTGTTTCTCTTATCTTATTCTTGAAAAGGAGCTTCACGGCACAAAGATGTCCAACTTGACGAGATAAAAACGCACCTGCGCACAACAAGTGCTGGTGTGACACCTATATAGAGCGATACGTACTTTCGAGAGTGCTACAAGCGTTAGTAATGTGTATAGTTTGTTTGTGTATCTGCATGTGCTGTCAAATGAAGCAAAAAAAGGGAGATTGAAAATTTAGTCGGTCGGTGGAGGATGGTGTTATCGATCGATACACTGTGTACATACGCTGGATGACGATCAGTGATAACGCATGCAACTCCGTTTCTCCATGAACGTACTTACAATAGTCATTATAAACATCAGCCTTGCAGATGACTCGTCACATTCACTTTGAATCAACACGTGCACCTGTCGCTCTAGTTAGGTTGTATGGGCACGTACGTGCGCGTGCGTGTCTGTATCTGTGAGTGGAAGTGGTCCATTACTGAATTATTTACAGGTATTCATGGTTTTTGTGTGTAGGCTCTTGTTTTCACCATGGCGCTGAACATGTAGGCATGACCGCTTATAAAATCAAAGAAATAGTTTCGCAAAAGGTTCATTGCAGTAAATGCATGAATGAGCGACGCGGTTTGGATGCTTGTTTACTAGCAACTTCCCCTCGGCCGAAACGAGCTTCTCCGTGAAGTGCACCGTTTTTCCAAAATTTTCGGTGCCTGGAATACCGTTATATTGGTATCCATGTTCGCTTCCTGTATGAATTAGCTGGGTGCCGTCCGGCGATAAATGAGCAACATAGGAATACAGAAGACCTTTCCCAGAATACATGTGCCAATGTGCCTCCAGGAAGGTATCTTCACACTTTTCTGTGCACATATACACTCGACCATGCGCCATGCGGCGGAGTGTGAAGCCTTTGGCATCAAAGAAGCAGTTGCGGATGCGACCAGTATTCAGAAGAGTGTTTGTGACAACTGGCTTGAGGTCCTCCACGGAGAGGAAGTCGTCACTGTGAAACACGAGGTCCTTGCTGTTTTCCGGAAACTGGGATTGCGGCAGTCGTTGCTGTGGGCAGGAGGGTTGCTGGCGTATTTTTTCTGCGCGGGTTTCTTTCGTTGCATTAGATGCATCTGCCTTTGCTTCTGCTGCCCTTTTGCGCTCTGTGGAGAGTACAGAAAGAAAAAGCTCAGCTTCTTTTTGCTTTTCCTCGTTTATTGTATTTTCAATGGCGGAAAATATAGAATCAGCACTTTTTAGCGTAGCTTCGTCCCCAGTAAAGTGGATAAATCCGTCTGAATCCGGTGCGCCGGAAAAGCCGAGGGAGTGAAACAGAAACTGGATAAATTCTGGCCTTAACCCGGCGGTGTGCTGCTGCACTGCCTTGTTTTCTGGCC
>AUXJ01000896.1:0-15659 GCA_000482205.1 Herpetomonas muscarum
CTTTGAGAAAACCGGTGGATTGGACACGAATCTTGACGCAATGTACAACTACTCTAAGAGACATACGGCCCATTGCCGAATGGGGTCAACGCGCATGCAGAAGCGTATGTATACCACAATGAGCCCAGTTGTACCCACATTCGTAACTGTCACGAATAGTAGCAGCATCTGAACATAATCATAGAATCCGCGCTCACAGTGAGGAGCGTCAATACACGGACCTTTCGTGGTCACTTATACATCAACAATTACTATGTTTTTTTTTGCAACGATAACCTCAAGAATGGGGGTGCTCTCTGTACGCTAGATCGCATGCTTCACTCACAACTAGCCATGTGGCGTTGTTGCACTGTTGCAACGAGCTGTCACAACGACTCGCCTTCTACCACTTCACTCCCCCCGCTCAGACAAAGTCATTAGAAAGAGTGCTGTGGAACATCCTTACCGCGCCAAGCTCAAATAAAGTGTGCGATTGGCACGACCGTTATCCATTCCCAAGACAACAAAAATGATGACAACAAACGAAAAAAAACAAGAGACAAACAAGCCCACGCGAAGCGCCGAAGTAGCAGCAGCGGTAAATACGTCAAAGAGGTGGAAAAAAAGTGCACGAGCGTACACTTGTGCATGAATCTAACGATATGATATAGTAGGCTCGTCATTCTGTGCGTTTCTGTGGGTGGACGAGGGAGGGGAAAGTGGCTATCTTGCGTGCACTGTAACACACGCATGCGAGCGTCAGTCTCCAAGCCCCCTCTAGTTCCCCCAACCATCCACATCGTCATCGTCGTCACCAAGATCCACCGCAGGGGATGCAGTAGGAGCGAGATTGGTGGTAGGGTCGGTGTGCACTACGCCGTCCTGGCCCTCGGGCAGTTGAGTGGCGGGTTGCCCCTCCATCACGTATCCTTCCGCACCTTTGGCTGCAGACGCGTCCACTGCGGGTGGGTGACCATAGTCCATACTTGGAGGCGCGCTGCCAGCCGCAGCGACAGGCTCATGTTGCTCAACAGCTGGTGGCGCCGGCGCCTCGAAAGGATCGTCACAGTCGTCTGCTGGGGCAGCCACAGGCTCGGTGTCCTTTGGACGGTTAATAACGTTGGCTAGCGTCGGGAAAAGGTTCGGGTACGCAGCTGGGCTAGCGATGGCCTCCCGCACCCGCGGAAGCGATGACATGTCTGTCTTCCACTGGCTGACACATTCCTCCACTTCGCTGGGCTCGTACGTCCTGGCATAGAAGGCCGCCTCCCCAAAGCGACCCGTCTGCCGCAGCAGCTCCACAACGTCACGGTGGCGGCGCACCAAGTGGAAGCATGTAAAGGCAATGTTCGGCTTACCAGTCTTCATGCATTGATCGCCAAGGTCCGAAATGGCCTTCACATCGTTGATAGCTGTGTAAATTAGCAGCAGCCCGCTGCTATCACCGCACTTCTCGAATGCCTGAATGGCAACGTCAAAAAGACCCTGCTCCACGGCAATGTCGCCAACCTGCTTGAACCGCGCCGGGGAGGGGTGCTGCTGAGTGAGCTGTGTTGCAATAGCCAGGTTCTTCAGGCGTACCGCGAGGTCGAACCGATGGTCGTCATCGTTGGTAACTTCAAGAGCCATTTCCAGCAACCCGCGTGCTTCAAGAAATTGCGCCAGCTTGTACTTGGCGGCCTCGTCGATGGTCTGGAGGATGTCCGCAGCGTGGTCGAAATCCTCACGGACCACGGCCGCCATGTATTCGATGACCTCTACCTTGAGGGCGTAGCTGGTGATGTTCTTCTCCTTATCGATGCAGAAAATACGGTTCTCCTTCGGAAGGTATCCCAGAAGGTAAACGTTGCGCGGGAGCACGGCAATGTTGCTTGTTTCACCGCCAATGTAGTACCCAAGCCGGTTGGAGCCGTTGATGTAGAGAAGACAGTCCCCTACCCATAACAGGTCCTTCACCTTCTCATCCAGTTCCTCGATCAAGTCGAAGGAGAAGTCAAGCCCGTCAGTATCCGTCCGCCCATGCTCCTCGAGGAAAGCCGCAACTTCATCGCTGTTGAACTTGAGGAGGAACACTGCCGATTCCGTAGCCAATGCGACGAGCTCCCCGCTCGTGCTCCATCGAACCGCCTTCGACACCTCCTCAATCATGCGGATCACAGAGAGGGTCGCCCAGTCGTAAAAAGTAACGTTTCTACCTGTGCGTACCGCCAGAAGAGGCCCGCCAAACAGTCTATCAGCCGGCTCGGCCAACGTTAGGGAGGCACGCTCCTTGAAAGCCTTGTAGATCTTCAGCGTCATAGAATCCTCGAGGACTGCGTATGACCCATTCTCCGGGCCCCAAGTGAATGAAACGCACTTCCCGTATGTCTTTGCTCGCAGACCAAGTGTGGACAAGATGGTGTAGTCGGATTCCCCCTGCAGCGTGATACATTGGCCGCCAGGGCCATGGTGAATGGTGCTTGCAACGGTTTCGACAGATCCAAGGTCCTTCACAGGAAGGTTCAGCGCCTCGCCGTCCGCCGTGTCCGGCGAAACGCCCTTGATTTCGATACGCGACAACTCATTTCCGGAGGCCACGAAGACACGACCAGAGCCGTCAATGGAGAATACGGGCTTGTCGTCGCCGACCTTGAAAACGGCGATACCGTGATCGTAGCCAACGACGAGGTTGTTTTCGTAGCGCCTCGCGGCGAGGGACCAAGCGCGCTCCATCTGGGTGTGCTCCATGTTGTACAGCAGCCGGAACGTCTCGGACGAGATGACCTTCATGTCGAAATCCTCAGCCACTGTGAAAATGAGCGGCAAGTCGGGATGGAAGAGAACGGAAGTAAGGTTGGCTGAGTGAAAAGAGAACACCTGCAGGCATGCCTTTGTTTGGTAATCCCACAACCGCGCCGTGAGATCGTCAGAGCCAGAGAGTAGATACGGCTTGTCTCCACGTGGGTAGTACTCCACACAATTAACGCCTTCTTCGTGGCCCTCCAGCTGGAAGTTCGGCATGGGGTTGTTGATACTCCACACCTTCACTGTCGCATCCATGGAGGCCGTAGCGAACGTCGCGGCATCACTGGGATTGAACGTCACGGCCATGCAATAGTTAAGGTGTCCCTCGTACATCACCTCCATTGACCAGCCCTTACTCCAATTCCACTGCCTCACCGTCATGTCGTCCGAGCCAGTGATCATGATAGGGAGGTGGTCGTGCACCGCAACACACCGAATGTAGTCGTCGTGCGCCTGGAAGACGTGCGTACGCTCCATGGTGTTGTAGTTATAGACTCGAATCTTCATGTCATCGCAACCGCAGACGAAGGACTGCAGCTTGGGAATAAAGCGAGCGCACCGAATTGGGAGACCCGTGCCGGTATCAAACGATTTGAGGAGAACCTGTGTCTCGTAATTCCACAGGTTCACAATTCCGGTGTATAGCGCCGCGATGAAGAGGGGTTCCTTGGGGTGGATGTCCACCATCTTCACTCGCGCCGAGTGCGCAGTAAACTGCTGCATCGGCAGGTTCGAGCTCTTCGACATGGCTGCGTTAGTGCAACGACAGTAATGAGATCACGTGCGCCGTGGTTGTAATCCAGTGCCTGCAGGCAGCGGTAAGGTCAAAGTGTCGTGAACTTTACCGTACACGACCAAAGTGGGCGAGTGGAAAACAATGCTCGTTACAGTGCTACAATTGAAGGAATGCCCCCACACACCTCAAAAAATAAGAATAGAAGAGGTGATCGATGTTCGTTAAGAAGGAGAACGAGAGGGAATGGGAAAAACAGGATCAAGTTCACAAACACCTTTCAAGGACGAACGAGTAGAGGAGAAATCTACTTTTCTTAAAAAAACTAATTAGACGATTAAGAAGTATGGAAACAAGGAAACGATCAATATGTCAGTTTACAGCGTGTATTTATCATCAGAGGTATGGTACATAATTACAATTCATTCCTTCGCCGAGTGCATGACCACATGCACAGGCTGATATCTCATATTTTTATTACTACTTGTTGGAAGAAGCAAACGAATCTACATGACAGTCGAACGAGGGATAAGAGCAAACGTGCTGACCACAAAAGGGAAAGCAACGAAAAGGGAGTCAGCGGTGGTTCAGTGCGTGAGGACGTGTGTGCGCGCTACTTCAGGTGAGGTGTTGGCGTGGAATAGGGTCCCCCGTAAAGCCTCCCCCCCCCACCTCCCTTCTCTACGAGCTCTCTGATTCACGTCGACGAGTTCGATTGAGGTGCACGCATAGCTCCACAATGTCGAGGAATTGTCCCTTCACCTGTACCTTGCCGATTTCCGGAAAGTCCATCATAAGGACGTTGCGGTACACCCCCTCAATAGCTGGAAGCACTCGATCACCTGCGAGTGACGACGCATTCCAGTGGTAGAACCACACTAGTACGCGAGGGTTCACCTCCTTGGCTAGATGCCGAAGCGTTGGTTTGTATCGAAAGAAAAGACCACGTACAATTTGGGGGCCTTCGGGTGTCAGCACGGCTTGTGTAACGTTGAAGTTACCAGGGGCTCCATTACTCCCCCTAATGCATTCCTCATGCAGCTCGGTGTTGAAGGCTGCGATAAGATCCTTTGCGCGCTGCTTGTTCTTCCACTTGGATGTCAAGTTTCGCCAACGAGGTAGCAGCTTCGGGTGCTTTGTGGTGGTGTACCGATCAGGGACAATAAGGAAGACGCGCTCCCGCCCACTACGCCCCCATAGGTCACACAGTGGCGTTGACAAAGGTACTGCACCGTCAATGCAGCGGCTCTCAATACTGCGCAGAGGTGAGTAGAGTAAACGTTCGGCATCGTCGTCCTCAGTAAGGAAAATATGCTGGAGATCAAGGATGATAACCTCCTTGGAGGAGGTGGGCATGTCGAGAAAATAGGCAATGTCCTCAAGCACCGCCGCAAATGAATCGGAGTACATGGAATGCGTGATGAAGAGTGACCCGTCTCGTTTCCGGTCCGGGGCTAGCCGAAGATCGAAATAGCGAATCCCGAACTTGAGCTGGTCGAGGATGGTCATACTCTGACACCGCGCCCAGCCGACAGTCATGCCGCGCGCGAGAAAACGCGACACAGATCCCACCGCGCCCTTTTCTTTCAGCAAACCTGGTGAATCACAGCCAAAACGCGAGCGAGCCTTCACGCCGTACGTTGCCGAGTTGTGAGTACCAGGGATACACACTTGTGTAGGCGCCAGGTGAGAGATAAAATCGGCATTATCGCGCATCCAGCTGACGCGCTCCCAGTTCACCGAAGCCTTACAGCTCTCGAATTCTGTCATCCACAAGAACCAGCCGACAGTGTCAACAATGAGAGGTTCCCCTAAGCGCTGATTGGAAATACAAGGTATTAAGAAAAGTGATATATATATATATATAAATATGTGCGAATGTGTCAGTCCTGTGTCAGAAGACAGGAACAGCGGACATGAATGATTGAGTTGAGCGAGTCCACCGTACCAGCTTGCAGTCCGGCGACACGCGCGCGCCGAGAGATCTGCGCGTTCGTTCTCCGCTAAAGAGTGAGAATACGCCAATAGAAAAACGAATCGGGAGCACCTCGCTCCGTCTGTCGAGCAAGAAAAAAAAGAGAAGTAAGAACGAAATGCAAGGAGAAGAGAAAACGAAAGGAGGATGTCAAGTGGGAATGTGATGTTGTAAGGCTCACGACAAGACCCTCAGGCCTGCAATCCCTTGAGTAGAGCTCGCAACCATATTTCGTGATAAAGCGCTCGTTGTTTCCAGTTACCGTGTGTGTCTCGCGTACATCTGTACATAACAATAAATGCATATTGAGAATTTGGGACTACACGATCCACGCGCGTTCTGTGGGGACACGATTGCAGAGGAGCCACCGCAGTGAGCATGAAGGCAACATGATTATCCGCGACGCGGTATCCCCGCACGCTTTGGTATTTGTATTTACTTTTTTAAAAATTCAAGGCATACTTTAACAGTGCCTTTTTTTTACAAACTCTAACGTCAACGACTACAACAACAACGCGTCATCACGTGCGGAGGGGTGTGTGGTGACTGGCAAAAGGCTGGTGACCACAGACGCGATACCTCCAGCCTTCCCAAGGCCTTGTGGGTCGAAGATTGTTCACTTCCGTGGTACCTGGTCACCGCAGCATGGGTGCACAGTCCAGAATGACTTGCGGGTTTAGTCTTACCCAAAGTCCTCCGCCGTGGCTACTCCTTGTCGAGCTTCACAATAAAAATGACCGATTCTCCGCGCAGGAAAAGGTTACGGATCGTGCGGGGCTTCTGTTCCTCCTTCTCCGTCGCCGTCAGTTCTGTAACATCCTGGAGGACTAGGTTGAAGTGTTTGTCATAGGCCATCACGGTGGCCAGGAGAGACTTATTGAACCGGCACTGGATAAAGACGCGGTGCCCCTCCTTCATGGCCGTCTCGAGTACACTGAACGGCCCCTCCGCCATGGAGGTCTTCAGGATGGACTTGGTCGTATTCCTAGCCCCAGCTCCCTCGACGCGACGGCTCTTGGTAGGTTGCTCCTCGGACATGACGGCTGACTAACTGCTAGAAGCAAGCAAAGGTCGAAGGGAAACGAGGGTATGGTGTGCTAAATAATAGCTAGAAAAACTTTGGTATCAATCTACGAGTCGACACCGCGGCACGCTGTAGTGGATAAAGACTGGTGAACCACACGTCGTGAGAAAGGGATTCCAAAGTAGGACATGAGTAATGCGTGTGGTCAACACAGTTAATGGCACATCACAGAAACGAAGCCATTCCGGGACCGTAAGGATCGGAAAATGATTCGGGACAAGAACAATGAGGTGAGGATGATAGGTGGAGAAAGGGTTCATTAGCAAGCGCATTCATGGAGAACAATCACCTTTTTTTTTAGAGGTCAAGCAGAGGACCGCGGTGATAGAAGACCTGCCGTCAGCCCACACGGCCCTTTTAATGCTCATCGGAGAGAGGTCTGTCTGACAGGTGGAAAGAGTGGTTGGCACCTGGGAAGGGGGGGGAGGGGGGAGCAAGGACGAAGTGCACTTGCCTCCATCAAACCTTTCCCTCCTTTCATCACACCAGTCTACATACACACATAATACACACCAGTGAGTGTGCGTCTGTAAGGGGTGTACACAATTTGGATTGTTTTCTACGTTGGGTGCGAAGATAGTCAAGCAAACGAGGAGAGATACAGAAAGGGAAAAGAAATATCATTGTTTTGGATTGTAATTCAACGTGGCCATTCAAGATCTAATTAGGAAACTCTTGATGGTCCTCTTCTAAGTGTAAAGTGGCTTTCGCACAGCCGCAGGGAACAGCTGGGGACTGCCCACCACGCGCCACTTGCCCGTTACTCCGCCGCCTGTTCTGCATTGGGATCATACTGGTACATTTCGCCGGTGCCAGGATCCACGTACGTCTGGTACTCACCAGGCTCCGTCGCGCTGGGGTCGTATTGGTACACATCGCCCGTTTCAGGGTCTACGTACGTCTGGAGCTGTCCACCACCGTCCTCGGCCACTCCCTCCTGACCCTCCTCCACCGCACCTTCGTCATACCCCTCGACAGCCTGTTGGACAGGCTGCTCATACTGGTATGTCTCGCCAGTTTCGGGATCCACGTACGTTTGGTAGTACGTCTCGGCGGCCGCCTCTCCACCCTCAGCACCGTCAGCGGCCTCCTCGACAGTCCCGCCGTTAGCGTAGCCTTCACTCTCGTTGGTGGCCGGCACTTCGTCCACCGCGACCTCCTCTCCCTGCTGCTGGGCTGCGTCGTCAGTGGCATAGGCGTCGTCCGCTCCTTCATAGGCCGCCGCCTCCTCAGCTTGTGCGGCGTACTGGTCGGCAGGGACCTCGTAATAGTTTCCGTCGCTGTCCATCACCCAGACAGTGCCAGGGCGGCCGCCGCCACCGTTGCTGGCATCCTGAGAGAACATGCGCTGGTAGTCAGTCCCAGGTGGCGGATTCCCCTCGACGCCCTGACCGTAGCCGGCGTCGTACCCGTCCTGGCCATCGCCGCCATAGCCACCCTCTGCCCCGCCTGCACCGGTCCCGTCGCCCTCCATGCCTGGGTTGGCGTACTGCTGCATGATGCGCTTTTCGTCCTCAATGATGAGGGCGCGCTGCCTCTTCTTTGAGCGGTGACGCCCGCGATACCAGACGTAGCGCGCACCAATGAGCAAGCATGGGGCAATGGCGATGAGCGCAAACGCCCAGAAGCCAGTGCTCGCCGCGCAGACCTGGGTAGCCTGGTACTGGCCGCCGTATCGGTCGTTCTCCATGGTAGAGAAGAACTGTGCCACTGTGCCGCGATACCGCATCTGTACTGCGGTTGCCGACACTCCCGCGTCGGGGTTTCCTGCGCCGCTCAGGGGCACGGTGACACCGGTCGCCCGCGCATAGACTGCGCGAACGTCCGCCACGTATGTAAGAATCGCCTCAAGAGCGTTGCCAGCGCCTGTGATGTTGACAATGGTATACGCATCCAGGCTTGCGGCCGGAGTGACAGTGATCGTCACCTGAGAGCAAGCAGGGGTATCACCGCAGATCCGCGTCCGGAAGTACGCCTGCAGGTCTGACCCCGTGGCATTTCCAATATACACCACCGAGTTGGGGACTTCATTTTCCTTGCAGACGGGGAGAAACTTATACACACCATCGTTTCTACACGGCATCAGGTAGTGACCGCCCTCAGCCTGAAGGGGACTTAGTGTGACACCAAGTACAGCCGCACATTTTGTTTGCAGCTCCGTGACCGGAGGCGTCACGGAACTGTTGGCCCAGCCGTAAAGTGTGCTATATGCGACAAGCGAATCATGGGATTGCGCCGTCTGGACACTTACTTGCAGCCCCAGGACATTCGGCGAAGCAACCATCAGAAAAGCCGCACATGCATTGACTGTCTGGGGTAGTTGTCCGCAGACCGTTTCTGTTACTGCGTCATTGAGTCGTGCCAAGTCATTCGACGTCGTGGGCCATCCAGTGGTTGCGCCATTTAGCGTGAGATTCAACACATGCGTCGACAAGGGAATATTAAGCGGTGCAGTGAGCGCGGCATCATCTGCTGCGCCGACCAGCGTGATTGAAACTACGACCAAGACACCCCACAGTGTCCTCAATAAAGTGGACATTTCCCTCCGCACAAGCTGCGAAACAGCTGTATTCAGAGGATAGAATTTGAAGGTGTGTATAGAGATGTTCTTCTACGAGACAATATTTGCCCAGTGAGCCGCCGGGCTTTACCTTAAGCCTGTCGCAGGGAGGGTACAAATGGTTGTACTGACACGCGTATTATCTAAGCGAACAAGATGCCTACGCAAAGTAAGGATGCGATAAGCAGAGAGCCAGTACGAAAAGGGAAGGAAGAGTAACTCGCAGGCATGGGTGTAGTAGTACACATCCAGACATAACGGAATGATCTTCTGCAACGGACGAAAAGAGACGAGGAAAGTTCGGTAAAAGCAATAGCAACGGAATATCGCACTTCTGCTTCGACGAGTCATAGTAGCCACTCACCTTATTCCGAAGCATAAGCACACCTTACACCCCTCTCTCAATCAGTTTATTTCTCGGTGCAGGGAAATACTCTGGCTGGCTTCTATTTGCGTGTGTTCGAAGTAATACTGTTCAAAGGGACTCCAGAAGAGGATCATGTACATCAAGGGGGCACTTGGTAGGAAGAGGTAAGGCGACAATGCCTGCTCACGCTACTGGAACAACTCCCACAGAAGAAGAGATATTGCGCAAATGATCAAGTAGTAATATAGTAAAATAAAACAGGAAAAGAGAGGTAGAGAAAGTGAGGGAGGGGGGGGACCAAGAGCCCCATGAAAAGTAGTATACATGATGCTGTCTCGGCATCGGTAGCTGCGTAGAACACCAGGACCGTCTTTCGCCGCATCGTTGAAGAGCAGGTACCACTTAGCGGGCCGACTCGTAAGGCAAAACGGAGTGCTTCTTCACATCCTCGCGCGAGAGTTGACCGGAGACGAGGTGGGCGTAGGCAACCTGATTGGCTGTCATTGGTATAAACTCATTATGTTGCTCCTTGTTCTGGCGCGCGGATACGGTGGTTGTTGGGGAGGCACTGTGTGAAGGGGCAGTTGTCGCCTGGGGAGCCTCACGTGGTTTCTGAGTCGCAACTTTCGACCGTGCCTCTGCACCTCCTGCCCTCTGATTCGGGCGCGCAGACGGTGCGGTGGCAGCGGCCCCCGACATTGCCGCCGACCCTGTCACGGCAGTAGCGAACATGTCTCGGTCGGCGCCAATAACGCGGTAGATGGCCTTGCCTGGCCGCTCCACGGCACCACCTCCGTGCGACTGGCTTCCTGCGAAGGGACCGGTGTCGTTGTTGGTGTCACTGGTGTCGCTCACCCCGCCCTGGAGCACATCGCCCAGCCGCACCACCGGTGGGGTTGTTCTCGGCCCCCCGCGGGTACCCCCCGCGATGGGAGGTAGCATTTTCCGGTCCGCTGAAATTGGTGCAGCCACCATGGCGAAGCCGTTCTCCTGCTGCTGCTGCTGCAGTGCGAGGAGCGCGCGGATAATGTCGCGGAACTCCTCCCGCTCCGCCTCAAAGAAGGCAACGCGCTCTTCCAATTCGGCGTACTTGTCAAAGACGCGCCGCTCCAAGTTTGTGACGACTGCGCTGTCCGCCTTGATGGGGATGAGAATGGAGTCGGCCTTTGACCGCATGACGGTGGAAAACTCGTCCTTGCGCACGTAGGTATCCTCAATGTCCTTGAGTCGCTTTGCGTAAGTCGCGACGAGCGTCTGGGCCTCGTTCACGTTCCTCGTATCCAGCATATTCACCACGCCCTCCGGCGTCACACACTGCTTGATGTCCTCCTTCATATCCGCAACGACGGTGCCAACCTCGCGGGCTTGCAGGTCCGCGGTATGCGACACACGGTCAACCATGTCCCGAAGCAAGATTCGACGGAAGGCGAGGAGTAGCGGGGATTGTGCGATGGTACTCTCGAGCTCTGAGTCTGTGGCTGTCGCCAGCTCAGCGTTCTCGAATGAGGCACGTTTATCCTGGGGTACGCTGTGATCGGCGGCGGTCAACGCGGGGCGGGTGCGCTGCTCCTCGGGGTCGTAGGTGCCGAGCCAGAGGGACAGCTCATGGAAGTCCTTCTGCTGGCACTTCATGCGGTAGTTCGACTCCGCTAACTGCTCGGTCATGGCCTTTCGCCCCTCCTCGTACTGTCGCATCGCCTCGGTGCTTTCCCTCAGGGCGCCTCGGAGCTCCTCATTGTCACTGAGCAGCTGCGTGGCAAGCGTGATCATCCCCTGGAACAGATCCTTCTCGGAGAGGTTCTCCGCGTTGGCGAACATGGAAAGAAATTCCTCTCCGCTGGCCGATCGCGGTGCGGCCCCGCGCCCATCGTCGTGCCGGTCAGACATCTGCTTCGCGATAAGGCCAAGCAAGCTAAGCCGAAGCTCATTCAAGGATTTTCTGGTTTCTGCAATTACAATCGTTGATTCGTGGACCTCCTTTCTGACACCACTCACGTCCTTGCGTAGCTGTCGGCTGAGTGTGTCTAGGTAGGTCTCTAGGGCTGAGGTATTCACCAACAGCGGCGGGACCGGGGCATACACCGCCGGCCCCGCTGCATCGCGTGAGCCGCCGTAGCTTTGCATCTCACTAAAGGAACGCAGGCTCAATGCACTCGATCAATGCAGTTGACGACTAAGAAGGACCTCTCTTGACGCAGGTGGGAGGCTCCACGCAGAAAACTGATCTCGTAATGTAACGGCAGTCTACCACGTAGCAGAGTACCCTCCTTACTGGATGCGAGTAGAACCTACAAGGCACAAAGGCAGTTACGTAGGCAGTTGGATGATGTTTTATAATGATGAAGGGGAAGATAAAGAGCACAATGAAGTACAGATACAGAGCAATAGCACACGATCAGATAGGGGGCATCAAAAATCGTTTGTTTGGGCTACATTGTGTTTCTTTACAGGCTCAAAATATGGTTGCAGCACTACGCCAAACTGCTTCGCCGGCCCTCCTCGGATTAAATCATGTGAGTGGGAACTGAAAAGCGAAGGAATGATTCAAGAGCATCCTAACACACAAGTGAAAGTCTGCAATGCACAAATGGGTTTACCCGTATGTGTCATGTTTTTTTTGTTTTTACAACACTCATTGAAGAGTGTATTTCGTAAAAGTAGTTATTTTAGGGGTTAAAAATCCTGTGAAAATGGTGTGTAGTGCTTCCCACCTCTTGCGCACGCACACACACACCTTTGTAATAGTGGGTATTACCATGTTAATCTGTCTTCCATGACCCTCCCTCCACACCTCGACAACAATCCGCTGGGGTCATCGATGTTGAGCAGCCTACTCTAGATCCTGGGAAACCCTTCTCCTTCGTTAACGGGTGGGGGATCGACGATACACGAGGCCAGGTACCTCGAAGAGATGCGAGAAAGATCGACCTCGTACCGTCAGGGAAACATTGCACGCATGCGGGCGATGTTGCTCATACGGACGAGGTGGCGTCGGTATCACCCGGCATGTACAACGCTCGCTCCTCCTTCTGTCGCTTGTATGCTAACATTTCCTCGCGAACCACCTGCGTGTAGTCCTCGCTGCGCGGGAGAAGGATTCGACGCACGGAGCGGAGAGCATCGATGCTCGTGGGGCTAGCGGCGTAGGAAAACAGGGCGAAATCCTCCTGTTGGAGTGGTTGCGAGATGGAGCCGGAGCTGTTGTTTCCACGGATCTTGTTCCACAACGAGCCCCAGATGCTGAAGTGCCCGGGCGCGACAGAGCTCTCGTAAAGACGGCGCATCTCCCGCCGCTCCTCGTCCTTCAGCTCCTTTTGGGCATACTCGGCGTCCCCCATGGTGTCCATCGGATGCCGTTCTGGTGTCTGTAAAGGAGACAGTGAAGCAGCAGACACACTCGTCGCTGTTGCAGAGGTCGCGTCCTTTGTGGACGAGCCTGGGGAAGGCGTGGTAGTTTCCTGGCCGCTGAGAGCGGCTGTAGCGATTTCCACGAGGCCACTCGCACCATCTGCACCACTATTGCGAGCCTGCTTTGCCTGCAGATCACGTGCAATGGCTGCCTGCCTCTTCTCTTCCACGACGCGATCCCGCTCCTCGCGGATTGCCTGGACGATCGGGGAGAAGTCGGGGCTCGCTTGCTGGAGCTGCGTCCGTGCTAGGGCAAAGTCGTTCTCCCGCTTTGATGTCAAATCCGCGATTTCCTTCTCCATGACCTCGGCAAACATGTCATAGTTGTTCTCGAAGAGGCACAGATCATAGTACTGCTGGACGCACTCGAGGAGAACCCACACCACGAGAATTTTGAGAATAATCGTAGTGTAGTAGTAGAAATTGTCTGTCCTCTCCCACTTGTTGTATGCAATGAT
Source organism: Herpetomonas muscarum (assembly GCA_000482205.1). Lineage (NCBI taxonomy): Eukaryota > Euglenozoa > Kinetoplastea > Trypanosomatida > Trypanosomatidae > Herpetomonas > Herpetomonas muscarum. The sequence continues at coordinate 13,349 of AUXJ01000896.1, forward strand.
GACGTTCTTTAGCTTTATCACGTTCTTCTCGAACTCCTCTCGTGTATTGCCAAAGAGAACAGCATCCTTCTCAAAGTCTAGGTCAGCAAGCAGGAAGTGCTCGTTGCGACTCATGGTCGTGCCCTCAATGCTCTTCAGGTAATCCATTCGCTTCTTCATCAGCTGATCACGCGAGAGAGTGTCATCGACAGGCATACCGTTTTCGTCAAACTTGGGTGTGATGCTCGTGGCGCCGCCGGAAAACGGCTGTAGTGTCTGTTTCGGTCGGAGAAAGCCCAGGCGTTTGTCTGGCTTCACGCCGAAGCCCGCTCCCAGTGGCGAAACCTCCTTACCGTGTGGCGACACAATAGACGTGAATTCAGTGGAGGACCGCTCGTACTTGTCAAACTCCGTTTCCTCCTTCACCTTGGCAGGAAGGTTGGCCACGGCAATACCGTCAACCTTTTCGGGTGTGTGGAACGTCTTGTCCATAAAAATTTTGTCGTCACCCGAGCCTCGGCGACCGAATCCACGCGCCTTCGCCTCCTCCTCCATCCGCGCAAAGTGCTCCTTCTCCTCCTGAGGACTCCTTGGCACCTTGAAGCGGCAAATTCCCGTCACTACAAATAATGCCGCAGTGCATTTCGTTCTATGTAACATATTTGATGTGAGCCTGTGAGAGTGTACACGTGGAGGGGACAGGTGAGAACAGTTCTTATCTGTACGACAAGACAAAAAAAAAGTAATAACACTTTAATATAAATATAAACAACGGTGTTAGTTATATCCGCTTGTGGTCGTCGGCACAGTCAAGTAAAGTGAAAGAAAAATACAAGGAACACAACCCCTGCAAAAAACAGGCGAACTAGTGATGGACAAGCCCCTGACCAGTTAACTTGAGGGAATCCACACGCTACGAACTATTACTAGAGGTCATGCACGCACATGTACATGCACGTGTTGACACCGAAAGAGTATGTGAAGTGGCGCAATAACGCATCAAACAAGCAGCAGCGTGTAAATGTAAATTGGAGAGTGCGAGAGGATGTCAATCTGATGTTGTGAATCGCAGAGGGTAGTTGAGGGTTCACAGGCAAGACTTTCCATCAAAAAGAGTTCAGTGCGTGCCCGTTTTTCCTGACATGCGAGGCGAGCAACATGCACTCAATAGTCGTCACATACGCACGGACAGTTTCCTCGGATCTGCACCCCCCCCCCCCACCCAGTATAACAACTAGAAGGTAGAAGCTGTGCATATACAGGACAGCTGAGGCGTGACGACTGTCCTTTTGTTATTATTATTTAGCACAAGGAACACACACATGTCAACAACCACACGCATCAGTGGGAAGATAATTGGTGGTCGTGCGACATTTGGTGGGGGTGCCAGAAGTTTGGATCTTTTTTCTTTTCGTTTATGTAAATAAGACCGTCAAGCTGCACTGTACATGCAATCAGTACAGACAACTACTAACGCGAAATGATAAAATGAAACGACATTACCACAGTTGGAGCTTAGGCGGTGGCCGAGGAGGCGGCCTCGTAGCGCCAGGTGGGGGGCAGCTGCTTGACGCGCTTGTAGTAGCGGGCCAGACGGTGGATGCGGCTCTCGACCAGAATGAGGCGGTACTTGGCGTCACGGTCCTTGGAGAAGCGGAGGAGGTGCTTGCGGATGCCGCTGGCGCGCTGGGTGAGGTCGTGGAGGTCCTCCGGGATCTCCGGGGCGAGGCCCTTGTGGCGGAGAATGCGCACAATCTTGCGGCCGGTCACGTTCTTCACCTGGGCAATACCCATGGAATCACGCAGCTCCATGCCGATGCGGCTGGGGGCCATACCCTTCTTGGACAGCTGGCACACCAGCTCAACCACATCCTTGGAGGCGATCTTGAGCCACGCAGGGGGCTGGCGGCGGTAGGGGAGGGCGGAGGCGGACTTGCCCTTACCGTTACCGTACATGCGGACCATTTTTGAGCTACAAACTGCGTATGCTATTTTGGGGTGGCATTATTGACGCAAATCAGATTATATGTGTATATAAGTATTGTGTTACGAGCAAAGGGAGTTGGGGAAACAAGCAAGAGTTGGGAGTGGGGTTTGGTAAGTGTCGTCATGGGAACTGCAGTGGTGTGTACGCAGTTCATAATACGGCAATACACAGGGAAATATATATACATCGCCGAAATTGATAAGATAAACCAGTAGCAATTTATATTTTTTTGAGTCAATTAGTATTAAACGCGAGCAATCTTTATTTAAGCGGTTCCTTTTATACACCTGTTGCACATTTCCGAGCACGTCTGCTACAACTCGTCGTGGTGGTGGTGATGGTGAC
>AUXJ01000908.1:0-16491 GCA_000482205.1 Herpetomonas muscarum
CCGTTCCCCCCCCCCCCCTTTTCCCCCCTCCTCCTTCTTCCATCTCCCGTCCCACGCCTAACGGATTCGCCTGTCCTCCCAGCAATTAACTTCTATATTCACCGTCGCGACACGGTGCGCTAGCGCCACACAACACACACACACACACAGACACAAGCATAGAGGTGCATTGAGCAATCAGCACTATTTGCGCCGTATGTTTCCGTCTGACGATGTTTCTGATTCTCCCCAAAAACCGGTATATGGTTCAACAACCCACAACTAACAATAATCACGGCGCGATGACAGGAGGGGTAGCGGAGATACGCATTGTTCACGTCTTCGCACCCATAGGCAGCTACTTGCAGATACAGCGATTGTGCGGTGGCGGGGCGATGGCCGTGCTGTTCCCCTTCCTTCAGCCAATAAAGAAATATATTTATTTTTGTTGAGCACCACATGGGCGGTTTGTTTTCCTGTCCATGTACCTGTGCACCTTCTTCATTCAGTTTCCCTTGTGACATTTCTCGATGTGAAACGAAATGCGCGCTCACATGGAGCGGAAATTAAACATTTTTGCTCCACCTCGTCCCTCTCTTATAACTTAAACACCCGCCCTTGCATACTTCTCTACCGTCGCATGCACGACCCTGTGATCGTGCTCTGTCGATTGGATTTCCCAACACCAACGCAAGCATACTAGGAGGAGTAGTAACAAACCACGGTTCTAGTTTCCATGGAGGTGAATCTGCAGTCCTTCGTGGCCCACCCTGCAAAGGGCGCGAGCAACGGGAGCAGCAAAAAGTCCTCCCCCAGTGGATCATCGTCGCTCTTCTTTGGCCGCGTCGACGTCGAGTGCGCGATTGCGAACGCGTTCGCCGTTGCCGCATGTGCAGTCTCTAGCGATGTAGCTAAGGGGCCCATGTCCGTGACGTTTATCTGTCCCACCTTTGAGGAGACGCAATCTGTCGCGGATGGGGGGTCTGTGTGGTCGCGGGAGGGGAAGGATCGCTTCGCACTCTGCGTGGACCGCGCCGTCGCCCGCATCCACCCACCCATCGACCCCGTCCGTTTCCTGAGCTCGTCGTCTCCGCAGTTCGAGTCGGCAGGGGGCGGCAGCAAGGGCGCCCATGCGGCGCACGCCGTCGCCGTTTTTCGCCTGTCGGCCCCCGTTGCCGCTGGTGCGCGGAAGGCGATCGAGCACACAGTGGAGGGCGACGAGTGCTGCCGCGGCAGCGCGGATGAGGGGTTGCCGCCGTACTTGAAGTGGACCGCTGCGGGACGAGCTGCTGCTGCTGCTGTGGCCCCGCCAGCCGTTGACGGAAATTCCACCGCCCGGAACGCGGAGGACGAGGAGCTGTGGCGCGACGCCCGCTCGTCCCGCAACGACCTCGCCTTCTTGGAGTCGTTCGCGAGTCCCATCGTTGTCTCCGCCGAGGACGCCAGGCGGGAGGCGGAGCAGCGGACGCGGCTGCTGCGTCGGCTCGCCCGCCACGTTGCTGAGAGCTTTGTGAACGAGAACGCCTGGGCGGCGCCGGCGCTGCCCACTCCCGTCGCGGGAAAGGCTGCCGCTCGAGGCAAAGGAAAGGCTGCAGCGCACCACACCGCAGCCCCGTATGTGCCGCTGTTCACGAAGCAGACACACCCCACCCGATTCAAGTCCATCATCGAGGCTGCGGCGGCGGAGGGCCGGCGGGAGGCGGCGGCACACAAAAGCAGCAACAGTGCGGACGCGAGCGCTGTTGCCGCGGAGAGCAAGACGGCCCGCCACGGCCTCCTCCACGTCGACGTGCGTGGCATCGAGTTCACTGGCATTCTTGTTGGCCGCACCGCCCGCTACGCGTACGTTGCCTGTGATTCCGGCAGCACCGCATCGTCCGCATCCTCTGAAGCCGCCCCACCGGTGATTGTCGCGCGCGTGCCGCTTCCCTCGTGGCTCGGCGCAGCGACGACGATCCCCGAGAGCGGCCGGAAACGGACTCGTGAGGCGACGGGGCGGCTGGAGCAGCGCTACAGGAACGTTGCCGAGGCCGCCAAGCACGACGACACAAGCTCGTGGGCCGACATCCCCGAGGACACGGCAGGCGGGACGGTTGTGGTGGTGTGCGCGCACCGCCTCTCTTGCCGGGCCAGGCCGGGGCGGCAGGGCGTGAGCCTCCTCTTCGAGGACGCCTATGTGATGGGCAAGGCGGAGCGGGCAGAGGCAACGAGTTTTGACGAGCTGATGGCGGTGGTGCGCGTCAGTTGCGACCGCTACGTGGAAAACCGTCGCGCCCTGCAGGAGATGTGGTGTGCGCTCACGGAGGAAGAGGAGGCGGACAGGGAGGCCGTGAAGCTGTCCCGCGTCCAGAAGGCCCAGGAGGCGGCGGCGGCGGCGGCGGCTGAGAAGGTCGAGAAGAACAACACCGCCGGCAGCGACGACGACCATGACGATCAGTCGTCGGTGTCGTCCATGGCTGTGTCGGCAGGCTCTGAGGGCGGGGATGGCGAAGGTGTTGCACCGGCTACGAAAGCCTTCCAGGCAGCGGGGGAGGAAGACGTCGCCACCAAGGCCGCGCGGCAGCGCCGTCAATGGCAGCTGCAGCTCTTCGCCGCCGCGGAGGCGCTCATGAAGGCGATCTCCGACCCGTCGTCCGTCGTTTTCACAAAGTCCCGCAGCGGTGGCGGCGGCGTCAAGGGCTCGGCGTCCGTTCCGGACATTCGCACCTGCCGGGACATCCACGCGCTGCAGGAGGGTCCGATGGTGGAGTTCAAGCACAGCCTGGGCAGCTCCGAGGACGCCCTGATGACCAGCGAGCGGCTGCGCAACACCATGGCGGCGATGGCGGGCACCCTCGGCGGTGTCATTTGCATCGGCGTGTCGGACAGTGGGGAGACGGTCGGGGTCCCGCAGGGCGAGGTCCCCCCAGCCCTCCGTGTGTCCGGCTTCTGCCCCACGATGACCCACAACGCCATCACCGTCCGCGAAATTCGCGTTCTGGAGACTGCCGCTGGCACCGCCGCCTCAGAGGCGGAGGGCACCGTCGCCACGGCGAAGAAGCCGCAGATGCCGAAGGACTGGTGGAAGACACCAGCGACGTCGGTGATGCAGCCCGCCAGTGGTCAGGCGCGCGGCAGCGGCGCTGCAGCCACCGCCGCCGTCTCCGCGAATGGCAGCACAGCGAAGGCCGTCCAGCGTGTGGTGTCCGTCGTGACGGTCGCCAAAGGAGCGGCGCCGTTCTACGCCGCCGGCCGGAAGACGCTCCCGTACATGCGCGTCTGCGCCAGTACAACGCCCATTCCCGCCCACATCATGTTCGAGCGCGTCTTCCGCGATCTGGCCTTTTCTGCTGCGCTCTGAGAGGACGGCAGTTATCAGGCATACTAATGATGAAAGAGAACCCACGAGACGTGACCCCCCCCCCCCGCTACTATTGAGCGAGTATTCCCTTCTATGCGCCTCTCTCTCGCTCTCTCTCTATATATATCCGACTAATCCACATAACAACGCACTCCTACCAGTGTACACGTTTAATTGTTAAATTACACCAACACGAAAAAAAATATGAAGGATGGGGAATGCAATGATATGTCAGGGGTTAGAAATGCAAACTTCACGCATCAAGGGAGTTGTCTTGCTGTCCTCCTACCTGTCACGCGACACACGATTCGTGCATTTCCTTAAGAGGGGATTATAGTGTTCCCCCCTCTCGATGGTTCTTTTCCTGCACTCTTCTTCTGATGAGCACATGTGCGGTATTCAACGGCTGCGGACATATGTTCTGTGTAGCCCTGGTCCTCGATGGCATCCGCGTATCGTACGGGTGCTTTCCTGTCGCACCAGCTGCTAGTGACAAATGCTCTCCGCCTATATGCACTTAACTGCCACCTTCCATCTGCCCTTGCACCCCATTTGACACGCGCATGTACAGCATACCAAGGAACAAGTAGCAGTTACACACATTCCTCGTGTTTTTGTTGCCAATATATAAACATACGCACACGCATATATATATACACAGCCCCGTGAATCGAAGTTTTTTTCTGAATTATTTCTCCAGGACAGGATGGGCTTCACGGACATGTTCCGGCGCGAGACGCCGCAGGAGAAGATGCGCAAGTACAAGCGCGGCCTCGATCGCACCTGCCGTGACCTGGACCGGGAGCGCAATAAGCTGGCGCAGCAGGAGCGGAAGATCATGATTGAGATGAAGAAGATGGCGAAGCAGGACCAGGTGGACTCGGTTCGCATCATGGCCAAGGACCTCGTCCGCACCCGCAACTACAATCGCAAGATGTACCACATGCGCACCCAAATCCAGGGCGTCGCACTGCGCGTGCAGACGATGCAGTCGACTGGTGAGATGGCGAACGCGATGAAGGGCGTCAGTAAGGCGATGAAGTCGATGAACAAGCAGATGAACATCCCAGAGATGCAGAAGATTATGCGGGAGTTCGAGAAGCAGAACGATATGATGGGCATGAAGGAGGAGATGATGGACGACGCCATCGACGACGCCCTCGACGAAGACGGCGACATGGAGGAGGAGACTGAACAGGAGATCCAGAAGGTGCTCGACGAGGCGGGTCTTGACTTCCGCCAGAAGGTTGGCGTGGCCGACACCGCCATGCCAGCCGGTACTGCTACGGAGAACGAGACGGAGGGCGACAAGGAGCTTGACGCGCGTCTGGCTGCCCTCAAGGCGTCCATGAAGTAGTGGATGCACCCCCTCCCCCCCTCTCTCTTCCCCAATTGCTGTCCTATATCGCACTGCTGGTGCATGTGTGTACACTTGCTGCGAGCTTTTTCTGCTCCCGCCCCCTCCTCCCCTCGTCACACCCCCTTCTGTGCTCCAACTCTCCCTTGGTAGAGAGGGTAGAGGTCGACAAAGCTTTGGTTTCCCGAGCATTCCTGCTCGTCTTCCCTCCTAGTTGCTTCGATCGCTGACGGGACGTGTGGTAACGAGGTACAGGATTTTCTCTCTCTCCCAATCCCCTTGTGCCTGTTCTCGGTTCCTACAACCGCACCCTCTTCATGTTGCTTGTTTAGTTTAAATCTGTACCGAACCTCCCCGTGCTGCACGGGACACCAGCGCTCCCTTCTCAGCGTGGCAACACTTTCATTTTACAAATTACTCCTCTCCCGTGTTCATTGAAGCCAAAGCGACACGCAACTGGGTGAGTAGACCTCCGATGTATGGCTTGTGTGTGTGTGTGTGTGCCTCTGCATTACCTTTCGTGGTTTCCGATGGTGGGCTCAGTGCGCCGATGCGTTCTGAAATTGGCATCGTCGGGGAAAAACAGACAAGTGTTGTTCATTAGAACGGTTGGTCTTTCTCTATTCTTTGTGTGTCGTTGTGCTCATGTGTGTTCCGCCCTGTATAACGGACGCACGCGCTCGTGACATTGCACCCAAAGTTGTCAACGGAAAGCAGAGGGCAACGAAGGACCGCTCCTCGCAAGTCGCTGCTACTGTCCCGCCGCGTACTCTTTTATCGATCCCTTTTCTATGCTCTTCTTTGTGTTGGAGAGGGAGAGAGAGAGAGATGTCCTCGACACGTTTCTGCCGTTATTCGTATCTCCCTCCGTTTTGCCATTTGAGGTGGGTGCTTGCGTCATCTTGAGGGATCTGCGCGCCGTCTCTTTCCTATTGTTGCGCTCTGACGGTTACACAGTCATTGCTCATTTGCTCCTCCATGAGAGGCGGTCAAGAAAAAAAAGAAAAAAAACAGTATCCATTAGAGGTCAGAGTGAATGGAAATGTCAGCGGGCTTGATGAGACCCATTAATGCCCCTGTCCTGAGGGACGCTGTGAAAAGTGCGTTTGGAAATGTGGGTAAGATGCGGAGCGACTAAACGACGGTCTCTCTCCTTATTGGCAAAGCGCGTATATTATCAGGCAGAAGAGAATCCCAGATATCCTTTTACTGCTCTACTTTAACTACCTGCTATCCCTTTGACTTCTCTTCTCTATAATTACTTATACATCTTCCCCTCCATTCTTTCCTGCATTGGTCATTGGTGTAACTTCAATAATGTAGCGCGCGCATAGGCACAAAGTCACGCCATTCTATATCAACAACATCCCGTGGTTGGGTTGGAACAAGGACTCCCATTCCAACACACCTCAACCCCCCCCCCCCCCCCTTCCCTCTCTCTAAGCACACACTACATTGCTCACGATGCCCGCCCAGGTTTCGGTGCTGGAGGCGGAGAAGCGGTGGTTCCTCGTGCAGCTCCCCCTGAAGGTATGCAGCCTTAAGGACATTGCGACATCCGCGACGACGAAGGAGCAGCTGGATGAGTACTTCCAGGAGGCTCAGGCCATCCTTGATGCGGAGACGGCGCAGAGCCAGATGGACCGCGGTCGCTGGTACAGCTCGCAGTTCCTGTCGCGCGGTACGACGGCGGATAAGATCGCCTCCGCGGCGGTGAAGCTCTCGGACAGTGACTTCATGTTCTTCTTGGATGGTTTCAACCTCCTCTTCGACACGGCCCGCACGGACACCCACCACTACGAGGCCGCCCTCAAGGCACTGGCGGCCGTCTGGCCGAAGCTGCTGCCGCCGCGCCCGCTGAAGCGCTTTGTCTCGCAGTACTTTGCAACGCTGCCGACGGAGGACGAGGCGGCGCGCAAGAAGGTTCTCGTGTACTGGTACCTCGAGGACTACCTCAAGCGCACGTACGCCCAGTTCCTGTCGCTGAGCGAGGCGATGCTGAAGGATCGCATTGTGCAGCGCCGCGAGGCGTGGCTCGATGTGGTGGGCAAGATCATGTGCTCCGTTGCGGAGGGCCGCAGCGTCGCCATGGCGATCATGATCGACAAGCTCGGCGACCCCAGCGCACAGGTGGCGCACAAGGCGTACCACCACCTCCTCACCCTCCTCTCCGAGTCGTCCATGCATCAGTCGATGCTGTTCACGGAGCTGGAGAAGATCACGTTCATGAAGAACTGCCCACTGCGGACGATGCGCTACGCCGTAAACGTCATGAACCAACTCGTGTACAGCAAGGATGAACGCAAGCTGGCCCTCAAGGCTGTGCAGACGTACCTGGCTCTCTTCCGCCAGGTCATCGTGCTCGGTACGGTGGACACCTCCGTGACGACTGCCATCCTCATTGGCCTTCGCCGCGCCTTCCCCTACGCTGGCGCTGACATCTCCCCCCTCGAGGAGCACATCAACGCCCTCTTCGTCCTCGCCAACACCGGCAACTTCCAGCAGCGTGTGGCCACCCTATCCCTCCTCCAGCTTCTCGCCCTGGGCAAGGGCTCCAAGGAGGCCTTTCAGAACCGCTGGTACCGTGCGCTGTACCAGCTGCTGCTCGTGTCGCCCAAGCAGATGCCGCAGTCAACGCAGCTGACCAACTTCTTCTCGATGTTGCACAAGGCGATGCGCGCGGACAAGAACTCGGAGCGCGTGGCGGCCTTTGTCCACCGTCTGCTACAGCGTGCAGTCTTCTTCACTGACGCGATGGTGTGCGCGGTGCTTCTCCTTGTCGGCGAGATGGTCGCGGCACACCCGCGTGTGCGGCAGCTCATCAAGCCGGCCGCCGGCAAGTTGCCCGCCGCTGCCGCCGCCGCCGCCGGAGAGCGCTACGACCCGAAGCTGCGCGAGCCGCTCTTCGCCAAGGCGTCGTCCGAGTGCCTGTGGTCGCTGGGCCTCTTCACCCGTCACGCACACCCCTCGATTGTGAAGCTGGCTGTGCTGCTTCTCTTCAACGAGGAGATTGTCTTTGACGTGCACCCGCTCGATGACATGACGTCGCTGAACTTTCTGCAGATGTTTGTGGACGCCAAGTCGCAGGCAAAGGCCTCGACCGAGGAGAAGGCCACCGGCGGCAACACGGGCCTCTCTGTGTTCAAGCGCACCGTTCACACCCCGAGCATTCCCAGCGCGTCAGACGCGTACTTCATCAACGCCAACGCGCAGGATGTGGACGTCTCGGCGCTGTTCCTGCACCGCTACGCTGTGCAGCGGCAGCGGTTCGTTGACGGCCTGTCGCAGGTCCGCTCCACGTGGGGCGACACCAGCGGTGAGGCCGACGTCGCCGTCCGCGTCGCGAACCTTGACAGCGCGCTGTTCGGCCCCTCGAGCGCCCTCGGCGACGTCGCGGAGGACGTGAACGGCGACGAGGCTGTGGACGCGACGAAGAAGAAGGGCAAGAAGGCGAAGGCGGCTGTTTCTTCGTCCGATGAGGACGAGGACGCTGTGGAGGATGGCGCGGATAGCGACTCTGACGGCTTTGATGTGTCTGGCAGCGACGGCGACCTGGAATGGGGCAGCGACGACGACGCCCAGTACGGCGAGGCGGATGTTCTTGAGGACGGCGGCGAAGGCGACGACGACGACGAAGACGACTTTGACGAATTCGACGACGACGACGAGGAGGATGGTGAGGCCAACGCCCTTGGCGGCCGCCGTCACGGCGCCGCGGCGGACGACGGCGACGACTTTGGCGACATCATTGAGGGACACAAGAAGGATATGTCGCGGAAGCGGCGTCGCGAGGAGGACTGGATGGACAGCCGCACGGGCGACCGCGACGGCGGCTTCCGTGGGGGTCGCGGCGGCCGCGGTGCCGGTGGGCGCGGCTTCTCCTCCTTCCGGGGCGGCCGCGGCGGTGCTCCGCGCGGGGGCCGTGGTGGCTTTTCCCGCGGTCGTGGGGGCCCCTCTCGCGGCGGTCGCGGTGGCCGCGGCGGTTTCCGTCGTTAAACGCCCTGTAGGTCTCACAGGGATGGGTGGGCTGAAAGAGAAAAGGGTGGGCCATCTGCGCAGGTACGTGAAGGGGACCCTCTCATGCCGTCTAGGCGGCGGATCGTGTCACTACTTCCTCATGACTTCCTGTCGCATACACTCGCTGCCCCCTCCCTCTGGTTTTCTTTATTTGCGCAATTTAACCGGTGTTCATTTATCTTCATCTTCTTTTTTTTGTGATACCTAACTACTAACTAACGGCCGACTAAATAATACGAGGATCACCTGCATCTACGCTAACAGTTCTACATACATCCACATGAAGAAAAAAAAGAAACAGTAAAAGGAAAACAATAGTTACAGGTATCGGAGAGTCAACGCGGCGTGTCTGCGTTTCGTTCCTGCACGTCATCCTTGCAGCCGCAGCAACCATGATGGCTCTCTGCTCTGTAGACAATCTCGTACGCCTGTGGGCCCGTTGCTGTGGTTGGACTTGACCACTTCTGCTGTTGAGATGCTACGCCATCTCGGACTAGAGTACTGGCTTCTCTCTATCAGTTTCGGACGCCATTCTAACAGCAAGGATTGGCTGTGAGCATGGTGTGCATGTGGCGGCTCGTGCTCTCCTTTATGGCTGCACTATTTCCCGGCGTACGTTGTCTCTTTCTTATATGCTCCTGATGCCGTTACTCTCATTTTTCAATTTTCTCCATTCATCACTGCAACCGCTGCTGTTCATACACGGCTAGCGATTTAGCCCACACTACTCGTGTTGATCCTTTTGTACTTGAATTTTCCTCTTCTACTGATATATAGCTTGTGCTCATCCATTCAAAGGAGCGCACCTATTCTTTCTTTCTCGTCCTCTCTTTACCGCTCTACCACTTTTCGTCCCTCTTCGTCGGACGCCTGTTGGGTGTGACTGCATCCACATACATATATACACAAACAGAGACAGAGTAAGGGCGACATAAAGCCGTCGTATCGCGCTACAATGCCGCTCGTTCTCCCAAAGGATGCTGTGTCGTCGCCTTTCACGACGAACCCCTCCGTTGACGACACGGAGGAGCTGACGCGGCTGATGGTGCTGTTCCGCGCCCTCGCGGTGCGCCACGATGAGGTGGGCCAGGAAATCGTCCTCAACGACATCCTCGCGCTGCTGACGGCGACGCACCAGCACGAGATGGCGGAGAGTCTTATCGTCACATGCGACCTGCACCTGCCGCACCGCGCGAACAACCAGGCCGCCCGCTACTACTACTACGTCGGCCTCACCCGCGCCCTCCGTCTGCAGTACACGGACGCCCACCAGAGCCTCCAGCAGGCCCTGCGCAAGGCCCCGGAGCGCGCGCTCGGCTTCCGCATCGCCGCGACGAAGCTGTCCCTCGTGGTGCAGCTGCTCCTCGGCACGATCCCGCCGCGCTCCGACTTCCTCGCGAAGGAGCTGCGCGAGTGCCTCAGTCCGTACCTGCAGCTGACGTCCTGCGTGCGCTTTGGCCAGCTCGGGCGCTTCATGTCGATTGTGCAGCAGCACAAGGCCACCTTTGAGCACGACCGCACCTACTCCCTCATCCTGCGTGTCCGTCAGCACGTCATCAAGACGGGTCTGCGTCGCGTCTGCCAGGCCTACAGCCGCATCAGCATCTCGGACGTCTGCGCGAAGCTGGCGATGGAGAACCCGGCTGATGCCGAGTACATCCTTTCCAAGGCCATCCGCGATCGCGTCATCGATGCCGAGTTGGACAACGAGAAGGGCGAGCTGATCACGAGCGACAGCGTCGACGTCTACTCCACCTCGGAGCCGCTGTACGCGCTGCAGCGCCGTATCCAGTTCCTCAACACGACGCATAACGACGCGAAGCGGGCGATGCGGTACTCCGCAACGGACCCGGAGCTGGCCGAGGAGCGGAAGCGCGCCGAGCAGGCGGAGCGGAAGGAGCTGCAGCGCGCGCTTGAGGACGGCGACATTGGCTTTGACGGCGCCGACTTCGAGGACGGCGTCTAGGTAGCCGCACATGGACAGCAGAAAGAAGGTTGGGGGTGTATGGAGCAACGGGGGGTGCGCGCGAAGCGCTACGCGACCGATAGCATCCGTTGTTGTTGCGGTGGGCAAAGTCCAGAGGGAGAGAGGAGGGGAGGGCCACGTGTGGTGCTGTGCGGTCAGCTCTTCCGTCTTCTGGTTTCCCCAATCCTTGTCTTTTCTTCCTCTGCCCCCCCCCCCCCCCTCCCTCTCTGTAAGTCACAGCAACTTGTGATTTACCTCCACTGTTTTGCGTCGGTCCCTGCACACTTCAAGCTGCAGCCCATCGTCGGACTTGTTGCCCTTTGTTTCGCCCCTTCACGCCCACTTGAGTGTGCACCACTATTTCTACGCTCTGTACGCCCAGTACAGCAGCCAGCCGTTGAACCTTGTATATGTGTTTCGTTGTTGCATGTCCTGTGCTACTCGAGACAGGCGAGAATTGATCAGCAAAAAAAAAACAGGACGTAGTTATGGGATTAAACCTTTCGGGACACGCCAGGCTTGCGTGACAGGTGATCGGCGTGTGTCATTTGTTAGTCACACGTGCGTATGGAAATATGAATCCTGCGTGCTGGTTTCTTCGCCGGCGAGAGGGATGACATGTGCAGACGAGATTACTGCCTCGCATGAAATGAGTATCCTCCCTCTCCTCCCCCCCCCCCCGACCATGCACGATGCAAAACAGAAATGGGAGCAAACACTCTCCAATAGCTGACACACGGATGCCTTACCCTACTATATCTGCAACCCTCTGTTCATGATGCTCCTTACTATCCCACGCACCTCTTTCTCCGTCCCTTCCAATGCTGTGTATATTCTAATTGTTTCAGCAAGTGGTATCCGAGGAAAGAAAAGGTACTCGTCACAGGATACACCACCTTCTCATCATTTCTTCTCGGATTGTAGGTTCCCGAATTTTTCGCTTTCTCTTTCGTATTGCTTTAATTAGCTTCTTTGTTTCCTACACCTTCCGCTCATTGTATATTCTGAGGCAGAGTTTCCGTGCCCGCAACTTTTCCCTTCCCCCCTCCCCTTCTTTTCTTTGAGACTGTAAAGGTGGCGTTGGAGACCCCATTCCCTCTCTTGTCCCCCTCTGTTTATCTTTTTCTCCCAGAAATTTCCTGAGCCGCACATATAACCGCAACTTTTGAAAGCCAATTTCTGAGGCTAAGATAACAGTGCACAGTCATCTGGGAAAGGATGCCGGCACAGAATAAGCGCTCGACGTCGCGGGGGCGGACGCCGTCGCTGAACGGCGACAACACACTAGCCCCCGCAAAGTTTAGCGTCAAGGAAACGGCTAGCGGCATCACCTCCCCGGAACGGCCGAGCAGCAGCGTGGGCAGCGCCTCGCGCAGAAACACGGCGATGCCGCTGTGCATGTCGCGGGCGCAGCAGGCCGCTGCCGCGTCCGCGGCGCAGCAGGCCCGCTACCGTCGCACCTCCACTTCAGTCAGCGGTGGCCTCGCCACTGTCGCTGGCGAAGACCTGCCGGAGAATGTGGAGCGCGCGATCCATATGATGACGACGTACCCGCTCATGCGCGTCTCGGGGACGGCCTTTGAGAATGGCTTGTGCAGCTCGCGGCCCCACCACACCGTTATGGACGCGTCCAAGGCTGTGGGCATGGGCGGCAGCAGCCGTGGCAGCTGCACCCTCTTGCCAATAGAGCAGCCCATACTGACGTCACCGGACAGCTCCCGCATCGAGCCCAACTCCGGCCGCCTCGGCGATGGCTGGACGGACTGCAGCAACAATGGCAGCATGATGCTCGAGTCCTCGCAGGTGATGCAGCGCGTCATCAACGACACGGAGGGGGCACGCGATGGGACTGCCGCCGAGAGGATGCCGCTCTCCATGTCCTCGCGGGTGATGCGCGGCGACGGCATGGTGCGCCTCGCCGCTGCCATGAAGCGCGGCGCAATGTGGCAGACGATCGTGACGGGCATCCTGGTGAATAATGCGCTGGCGGAGGCGTACCGTCGCCGCCGCCTCCGCGACGCCTTGGAGCGGTACATGCTGCCGACGCTGATGGAGCGCAAGGCGGAGACTGGCTCCGTCATGGACCGCGAGGCTCTGCGCCAGCGGGACGAGGCGCGCCAGGCACAGCTCACGGAGGGCGGCGGCGGTGACGGCGAGGGCGGCGGTGGCGTGACGCGCAAGAGCCCGGACGGTGATGTGCTGACCAACACGTACCTCAAGGACCACTTTGAGCTCTTCGCCGGCCTCAACAACAATGTGCTGCTCGAATCGCTGGCCGTCGTCATGGCGCGCTACCGCTACCTCTCGGGTGAGGTCATCGCCCACGCCGGCGAGCCGTCGCAGCAGGCGCTGTACTTTCTCGTTTCGGGGAAGTGCGAGTGCCGCACCCGCACCGACCAGAACCACCCCAACCGCTCCCCCTGCGGAAGCGCGGGGTCGACGCGGGCCCACTCGGCACCCTTCCGGCGCGACACGGGCTTCGAGACAACGGTGCTGCGCGCTGGCGAGACGTTCGGCGGCATCTTCAACAGCAACGCCACCTTCGCCGGGACATACAAGGCACTGTCGCAGTGCATCGTGTGGGTGCTCCGCGCTGACGACTTTGAGCGCATCTTTAAGGGCTTTGCCGACCGGCCGATGATTGTGCAGTACGTTGAGGCGATGCGGCAGCACACACTGGACGTGTTCACGAGCCGCTACTCGCCCAACTCCATCTACACCCGCGTGCCCATTTACCGCACAATCAAGCACCCCAAGGATAAGTACCTGGAGGACTTCACCCCGATCGTGAAGGTGCGCGGGGAGCGGCTCTTTGAGCACGGCGAGGCGGCCGGTGACGTGTACTGCCTCGTCGAGGGGAGCGTGAAGCGGAGCGTCAAGGGCGAGGACGGCACGTATGCCACCGGCGTCGCCCACATCCTCTCACCCAACGTCTTCTCGACGCTGAAGGTGCCTGGGCGGTGCATCCTGCTGGGGGAGGAGCCGCACGTGCTCCCCTGCACGCAGCGCTACGGCTGCGAGATTAGCAGCCGCACCGCGATGCTGTATAGGATCCCGGGCGAGCGCTTCGTCTCGGCGCTGCTGGACGACGCCAACCAGTTTGTCGCCCTCCGCGAGCGGCTCACAACGCTCTTCACCGCCGAGATGAAGCTCGACCCGAAGTGCCTCGCATTCGCCCCGCTGCTGCGCCACTTCCCCTCCACGTCGCTGCAGACGCTCGCCGCAGCCGCCGAACCGCGCGTGCTCGGGCGCTCGGTCGCCGTCTGCGAGCCGGCGCAATCGCTGCGGAGCATCTTTCTCGTCACAAGCGGCGAAGTCCGGGACCCCCGGACGTACGGCCACAATCCTACCGCGCCGCTGCTCACCCCGCCCGCGTCCGACGAGGACGAGGACGCCGAGGAAGCCGCTGCTGCCGCCGCTGCCGCCGGAGGGCCGGGCGCCAACCGGCAGCAGCACGACCGCGGCGGCCGAGCTGGCGCTGCGGCCGCTGGGAATGGCCGCGGCCACGCCGGGGCGCGCGGGCGAGGGGCAGCAGCCGGCGGCCGTGGCGGTGCTGGTGCCAACGGTGCCGCTGGGCAGCACAAGGGCGGTCGCGGGGGCGCTGCCCACGCCAAGGCCGCTGTTGCGGGTAGTGAGGCCGCTGGGGGCGGGGCCGCTGCCGAGCAGGAGACGCCGCCGGAGGAGAAGGACTGGATGACCGGCTCCTTCTTCTCCGACGCTGGCGCCGACGGCCTGCAGTCCTTCTCTGGCGACGCCACGGCCACGATGACGCTGACAGCCAACGCCGGCCGCCACCGCGGCGACGGCGAGAAGCGGCGCCCCAAGGGGCCGTCGCATGCTAGCACCAACAGCAATGGCCACAGCCACGGTGGACACGGGAAGCAGGCGGCCGCCTCCGGCACCGCCACGGTGAAGGCCCGCCGCAACCCTGACGTGACGCCGTTTGCGATGCCGGACGAACAACAGGAGTTCAACCCCCCGCTCCCCACGCACCTGGCGAAGCGCTTCCGCTTCACGCTGGGCGGCGGGTGGGAGGGGCTGCTGCTGGCCAAGTGGCCGAACGGGTGGGGCACGACAACGCTTGTTGAGGCGTGGGCGATCCCCACCGCAAAGATCCGCGCCGAGTTCAACAGCTGCCCAAAGGCGACGCAGTCGATGATCCTCCTCGCGGCGCGCGAGCAGCAACGCGACGAGATGGGGCTGCCGTCGCTCTCGACGGCGAAGCTGCCACCGATGAGCGTGTACCAGCCGCCCTCCGTCGAGAAGGTCGCGACGCTGCCGCCGGTCGCCAGCGCGGGCGGCTCGGCATCGAGGGCGAAGCAGTCGCGGGGGCGGCTTGGGGGCAGCCAGGGCGCCCGCAAGTCGACGGGGAAGGACAGCGGCAGCAGCGTGCGGACGCCCGAGAACGAGCTCAGCCTGTCGAGCATGGAGGTGACCGCGCAGATGCAGGCGCGGGGCAGCCTCGACAGCAGTCTCATCCCCCAGCCGGGGGCGGGCGGCTCCGTCGACGGGGCGCAGCAGGCCGTCGCCGCCAACGTGGAGGAACCGGCCGCTGTACGGCCGGTGAGCCGGAAGCGGGTGACAATTATGCCAGAGGCCGCGCACGCGGCCCCTGACACCACGACGGGGACCGCCGGGGTGCTGAGGCGGCCGGTCGGGTCGACGGGCCCCGCCAGCGGCGCCCGGCAGTTCTCGGCCCCGGCGAAGACCGTCACCGGCGGCAGCTCCTTCGCGTCGGGCGCCCGCCGCCTGCGCGGGTCGCGGCCGCCCGCTCGCGTGTCGACGACCGCTGGCGCCGACGGCTCCTCTGACACGGGCAGCACGTCCCCCTCGCGCGACCTGCTTGGTCTGCTGCGGGGTGAGTACTGCGACGACGAGCTCGTCCTTCTCGGCAACATTGAGCGGGAGCCGGTGGTTCTCCCCCCGGCGGGGAAGCTGCGCGGCACCCGTCGCCAGACGTCGCCGCAGGCCGCAGCCGCGCTCTCCGCGGCGTGGCCCAGCAGTAACGTTGGTGGCGAGGACGTTGAGCCGCGGCGCCGCCCTGCGGCGACTGCTGGCGCCAGCCGCCGCGGCTCGCGCTGGTTCGACGAGGTGCCGACCTACGAGCCGCTCCCGGGCACCGCCGCAACGGCCGCCGGCGGGGCTACGGTGGGCACCGCGACGGCCAGCACCGGCGGGCTGCACGCGCTGACGTGGGCAAATGGCGGGGCGCAGGGGGGGGATGCCGCGGCTGGCGCCCAACTCGCAGCTGCTCATGCGCTCGATCCCGAAGCGCGGTGAGAACTTGCAGGCCCAGGCGGACTTCTTCTCTGCCACGTCCTCCTCGCGCATCGCCGCCGCGGCGGAGGAGGCGCAACCGGGGCCGAGGCGCCGCTCTCCAGCGAAGGGCCCGAAAGCTGTGCAGCTGCCAAAGAGGCACGCGCTGACCGCTGGGAAGTAGTTGTATTGTCGCTGTACGCGGCTGTGACGAAAGGCACTCTCACTCTCACGACTCTCGTTCTGTGTGTGCGTGTCCGTGCGTGAGAGAGGAGATGGTGCGACTGGCAGACAACGGACCGCTTGCGTTTTTTTGCTCACTACACTTGTGCTTGCTCCTCGTCTTTTTGTCTTCGTTTTGTCGTGTTTCCTCACTTGTAAATTTAGATCTTATCTGCTGTGGGCAGAGGTTGTTTGATACGCACACATATATATCCACATACATATATGTGTGTGGATATATATGTATGCACCATGTTTGTGATTTCGTCCTGTTGACTTCAAATGTTTTTTTTCTGTATCCTTTGCCTTTCTGTTGGATGTAATGTACGATAAATGTCCGAAGCACAAGTTTAT